>MU226887.1:917018-933017 GCA_018584345.1 Thuja plicata | reverse complement strand
GTGTGGACCCTGGCAGCAGTTGCAGAAATTCGTCAGAGAAGCTAGGTTTTCCTTTAGGATCATCTCCACTGCCTCCACTAGTAGATGCCATGCTCATAGCAGTACTCATGTTTGCAAGCTCTTGAATTTCTTTTTGGACGATATTGAAACAAATCTAAGACCTCCTTCTTAGAATTTTCAATCACCTCAGAACACTGCTACAGCTTTGAATATCACCTTTTGCTCTGAAATAATAATTTTGCTTTGAGATCAAAAACTCGGTGAATAGGAATGAGTGCACGATCCTCTGTTTATAGCCACAAGGTTCAGAGTACATGGCTCAAAGTTCAGAAATGTCAGTTCTGGAATTAATTTGATATGCCATGAAATGTTTAAAAACCTAGCCGTAGTTACGCGAGGTGACAAGAAATCAAATTTAAATCATGAGAATTTTGGCGCAATCACAAAAACGGTTAAGACAGCTGACATGGCACTCTGTGATTCGCCTTCTGTCATACATCTCAGCTACCTTTTGTACACAGTAATCAAAAATTCTTATATCTGATTCGCCATAGGCTTGATCTCCTCTGTCACGTCCTCCACTTGGCGCCGCTTTTATAGATCCTGTTTATCTGGCGACCTCGTGACCTCATAAAGTCTCTTTGTCGCGAGTATTTTCTCTCAACCATGGTCTGATCTTCAGATTAGGCGACCACGTAATTCCTTTACCTCAGGTAACCCAAGTCTCTCCAGCGATCAGGCGACTATGTGAAAATGTAAGTCGCGCAGGGTTAACCTTAACTCAGTTTTCATCTCCAGACTACACGACAAACCGTTACACTTAACATTTCATAGCAATCACCAAGTCGCTGGATCCTCATTTCTCTTTCCTAGATTACACGACAACCCTTTGGTCACTGAGTCGGGTGATAGACTTAACTTAATCTTATTATATAGCACATGCCCTTTTCTGTTTACAGCGACTTCGCGACATACCTTAATCGCTTAGTCGGAAGGACTTTTTTCCTGGGGCACTTTTATCACAAGACTACGCGACCACCATCAGATCTCTTTACTTCCTCATCGAACGACTGTCTTTTAATCGCTATACATTTCCTCATGCCCTTAAAATATTATGAGACTTCGTGACTGAGGGTGAAATGACTTTAGTCTCATTATCGCTTGATCCCTTTCCTTCATCTGGCGACCTCCCGACAACCACTAGCTTTCTGACAGATGTCATCTTTTCTTTCGTCCTCTTTGTGCATTCTCGAAAGCTGAGTAATCTTTCTGATCTGGTGACATCCCGATTGAGTAAAATCACTTAACATGAAACCGTTAGTCGCTGGGTCAGGACTGTTATGTCTTAACCGCCAATTTATCACCAGACCACGCGACTGAAGAAAGAACTTAACTGTTTGAATGTCCTAATCCGGCGATCACGCGACATGAAGGAGGCGCAAGGTCGGGATACATTTCTAATATGCGCTCAGGGTCAAGTGATCAAGCGACCTAACTTAACCTTTTTATATAGCACATGCCTTTAGTGACTTGAAAAAGGTAACGATAAAATAGAAGACATGGCTAAGGGTTTTAAAATACATCGTTTAATACTAGGGTTTAGGATTTTTGCAAGGTTTTGACAAATTGACAAGGAATAAGCATGAAAAGCTGAAAATTTGCAGAGGGGAGAGCAAGGAAACAGGTATATTAGCAAAAACATGAAATACAACCAACAGGTTGTAGGGCTAAGATGGATTGAGAATGAACTAAGGATCTACATGGATATAATCCTCTAAGGTCTCTTCTTTCCTCTATTATGGAAACATGCAAGTTCATCTCCCTATACCAGGTCTTTGCAACCTCTTGCATTAGTTGGCAAGCTTGAGGGTGATCGAGATCCCTAACCGTACCGCCCTGAGGTATGTTGGGCTTCAGCTAGAGCTCATTACCCTAGAGGTGGAAGGCGTAATGTTCCTAATTGAAACTCTCAACCTAGTTTTTCTCTTAGTCTCACTCCTGAATGACTAAGTCTCACTCTCTCAAAATAGTTTCTGGGTCAAGATCTTACTAATCTCTTCTCTCAGCACACTGGCTAACTAAGTATCTGTATCCTCAATCAAGCCACAAGCTCGAATAGTCCACATTCCACCCCATTGTCCTACGAGGCCTACAAGCATCTAGAATTGTACCTTGGATGGCTACAGTTGGTACCGCCTCCTTTAGGACAAAATAAATGTATCTCAGCCATTGGTTGATGCCCTCTACAACCACAAGGAATAGAGGTCATGTCTGTATCAACATGATATATATGTATACACATAAAGAACCATCTATATCTATTACATCAAATTATATATAAAATAAAGTTAATCTATAGCTAGATCCCTAGCCTACCAATCTAGATTAAGTAGAAGCACTTAGCTTCCTGATGCCCTAGGAAATCCAATGAATCATTGTTTTTGTGGTGGCGTCATCTTGGAAACTAATGGGGATAGGGGTTTTAGATACCTCTGCACTAGTGACCTTACTATGGGGATCACATTATTGTAGTTGCAGGTTGTGGTGATGATACCACCCTCTACCTTTGTCTTGATATCTTATTCTCCTCAAAGGGAAGCCCTAAAAATCTAGTTGTACCCCTCTCCTCCTCCACATCCTTTGTTAGATGGCTAGGATCTTTGATAGTTACATCTGCTAGGAAGATGAGAGCATGCCCCACCTAGGCCCACCATCGAGAAAATACATTAATCACCCAAACATAATTTTTATCCAACACCTAGGGTGCATCATTATTAGCCTCCCCTAGAGGGATATCTAGTGTATTCTTAAGACTATGGTCATATATAATTATGCATTGACCAAAAAAAGGTGGGTGGTGCTATTTGAAGAAACTACACATGTCCAGATTACCCAATGCACCAACCCCAGTAGTATGGCATCATGATGTAATTGTAATTATCTGTAAGGAAAT
Organism: Thuja plicata; assembly: GCA_018584345.1. Lineage (NCBI taxonomy): Eukaryota > Viridiplantae > Streptophyta > Pinopsida > Cupressales > Cupressaceae > Thuja > Thuja plicata. The sequence goes on along the minus strand of MU226887.1, from coordinate 930,064 downwards.
GGTCATGTTGCATATGTTCTAGGGAACCTATTCTTTAGACAGTCATGCCTCAGCATGGGTATCAAACAATGTCTCCCATACCTAGGCAGTCCATAATCAACCACTAGAGTGTCACATCTCCAAATCTCCAATGGCCCCACGATAAAGGGATAGGCGTGGATGCAAGGAAGAAAGAAACCAATGGGTTTTGGACAACCCACTACTCAGGTACATGTTATATGCTCAAAGATACAAATATGTAATAGGGTACAAGTTGTGACCCCACATACAAACATGTATTGTCTCCTCCATGGCTTGGATACATGGAAATAGACTCCCTAGAAAGTGTGAGCATCACCCATTCGTCACCACTCGTAGTGTCACTGTGGTATTGAGGATGTGTTTTAATAAGGGTATCTAAACACATTCCCACTGTAGCATAGGTAGGTATGGAAAGAATGACCCACAATGTGACCACATCCCAACTACTGACCCCTTGCAACTATTTCATGGTGAGGGTATCATTTATGAACATGCGCTATGCATGAATTGGAAAGAAAAGAATGATATTAACATTTATAAATATCACATTAATATATCTAGTGAGAAAATGAAAGGACACGATGTCCTCAACTGGTATCTCCATTTAAATTCCATTGGAATGGGAAAATGAAACCGCATCTTGGGCAATTGGTAGATCGAGCATAGGCCTACCCATAGAAGCCTCTTTCATTTAGTCATAGTGAAATAATCTACATGGTCTTGGAGCATTGACAAAATATGCCCCAATGTATGATTTTGGACCTCTAGGAGTTCTTGAAGACATAAAATAATGACAAATAATTAAATATACACTGAATTGACAATGTAAAATATTAAAAAATTCTTCAAAAAAAATTCTAAGTCTTTCAGAGGTATGCATGATCGGAGGAGGCGAGTGTGAATGGCATCTCAGATAATAACACAAAATCTAGATGCTAGCATGGAGTGATTGGCATCTTGGATACCAGCACAAAAAGCACGTTGGGACAAATATGTAGGTCTAGGATGCACGTGTAGAATTTTGATGCATGTGTTGTGCTAAAAATGGAAAAGGCTAAAACAATATGCTAAAATAGACAAGAGAGGATAAAATGAGGTGTATATCATCCCAAGGCCCATCTTACTTGATGCAGGAGCATCCTAGGGTAGTTGGAAATCTTGTATCACCAAAAATATGTTTTGGTTTGGTTTTGGTTTGTTTTAGCAAGCTCGGTTGGAGTCCTGAGATGCTTAGTGGCGCTCGATAGTGTTTTGTGTTTAGTGGTATTCTTCTTGGAGATACACTGCTCAGTGGTTTCTATTCATTATTTTTATCTTGGTAATGTGGCATACTTATTGATGGTGTCTATTTGGTGGAGTTTGGCTCAGTTGTGCCTCTCACTAAGTGGCTTAGTTTTGGTGTTCTTGATCACCGGTGGGGTTATTCTGATTTTTTAGCTTGGATGACTAGTACATTTAATTTGGGTTTGATTTCCTTGAGTTTTGGATCGATTGTTGGAGGTTTGAGGACCTAAATCTAATTTATTTCACTCTCGTGTGCAAATTTGATGACTATTAGATGATGATTGATGGATAACATGTTGGGCAGTGTGTTCTTGAAGTTGACTATTGTATTTGATTAATTTCATTTGTAAAGTCGACTTGTGGATGTGTTGCATAAATTGAGGGTTAGGTAGAGTTTGTAGGAGGTGGTTTATTGGAGATAAGCATTAGAAGAAAGCTAGAGCTGATCTTGGGTTTATTTGTGCACAGATCCAAGTCTTGTAGAGCTCTTATCAGGGAGGTATTAGCTATAGTTTTGGAAACTAAATGTTATAGATGATTGTAGCTTGATGCATTGTGGGCTTGGGAAGATCTATGAGAAGATTCAAGTCTTGTTAATGTTTTGTATCTGGATGTAACCGGGAAGGCCTTACAGCCCGACATTTTTTGTCTAATTGCATATTATTGATGAATATGAATTGATATTGGTGTTATGTCTTTGTGTTGTTTATGTTGTAGACTGAAATGTTGGACTATTCTTTCTTGGATCCTCCATCCTTGACTATGACAGGTGGTATCAGAGCGAGGTTGATGCTGGTGGTGTTTGCAAATTCATGTTCAGAACTTGGACATTTTGCAGAGGATTTTGATTCCTTGTATCTCACTGGTGAACAAATCACCGATATGAGATAGTTGCACTAAGGTTTTGAAGATGCCTCCTAGAAGACTAAACCCAAGGTTAATTGATCAGATAAAGGAGGAGTTGCGAGAGGAGATTCATACTAAAATGACTGAGTTAAAGAATGAATTCATGGAAGGTATCAGAAATCTTTTTTTTGGATTGTACAAAGGTCCTAGAAAAGATGATGGTTATGAGGAAGTTACTGAAGACTTTGAACCTCCTGGATCTAGTGGATATGATAGAGTCGATCAGATGGAGAGATTTGGAGAAGACATAACCGATCAATTGCGAAGATCTAGTGCTCAGTTGAATGCTATTTACTGAATGAAGATTTCCAATTTCTCAGGTACATTGAGACCCAAGGATCTGATTGATAGGATCAGTGAGTTAGAAGACTAGTTTGCACTGGAAGACATTGGAGATCCCCTTACAGTGAGGTTGGCATAAACTACGTTGAAAGGACATTCTGCTTTAAGGTGGAAAGAATTATAGAGAGATAGAGAAGAAGAAGGTGAGAGGAAGATCAATCAAGGGAGGTTGATGGTGGAAAAACTTGGGACTGAGTTCACTCCTATTAATTATGATTTTGAGTTGTTCAAGAAGTTTCACAACCTAAAGAAGAAGGAGATGACTCTAGAAGACTATCCCGAGGAATTCTATAAGTTGTTCAAGAAGTTGCACAACCTAAAGAAGAAGGAGATGACTCTAGAAGACTATCCTGAGGAATTCAGTCTGGACATAGAGAAATTTATAAGGAAAAGGTGGCAAGGAATGGTAATGGAATGAGATTCAATATCTAGGATGAGATTGGTATGTTGAAGATTGACTCAATGGAGGATGCTTACCAGTATTCCCTGAAGGTGGAAGATAAGCTGAAAAGGACACATCATGGTAACACCCGAGGGAAGGAGAAATTAGAGCAGTAAATAAAGGATAAAATGAGATTTGAGGATGAACCAAAACCTATTGAACCGAGGAGAGGGATAGGTAAAGGTGAATTTAGAGGTACTTGATTTAAGTGTGGATAGAATGGGCATAAAGCTTTTCATTGTAAGAATATTGGGGTGACTCAAGGGGATCCTATTGTTCAGAACATGGATGAACCTGAGGATGGTGAGAATTTGATCATTAGAAGAACATTGCTGACTAAGAAGCAAGTTGATCCTTGTCAGAGGGGAATTTTGTTCAGGACTATGTGTAAGTCTAGTTGTAAATGTTGTAAGGTGATTGTTGATAGAGGAAATACTGATAACTTTGTTTATGAGGAGATGGCTCAAAAGCTTATTTTGAGTACGTTGAAACATCATTGTCCTTATAGGATAAGCTAGTTTCAAGAAGATCATGCAGTGGAGGTGAAGGAATAGTACATGGTGAGTTTTCACATTGGGCCTTATAGAGATGAAGTATTATGACATTGTGGATATGATTTCTTGTCATGTTTTAGTTGGAAGATCTTGATAGTATGATAGAGATGGTATTCATGACTATAAAAGAAATTCTATTACTATTCTGAAAGATCGACAAAGATTTACTCTGACTCCTTTAAGGGATGAAGACAAAAGAGTGAGGAAATTGAGTATTGAAAGGAGATCTGAGAGGACTCCAGAGGTTAGGGAAGACATGAGTGTTCAGAGATCTGAATGTAAAATAGTGAGTGTTAGTGGTAAGAGGATGTAGAAGAAGAATCAAGGAAAGAGTGTGTCAGTTGAAGAATCAAAGGACAAGTTTGGGATCCTTTTGTTGAATCCCAACAGATTTTCATCAAGCTACTAAGAGCATATTTCCATGCCTAGGGTGTCTGATGCAGGAGCATCATGGGGTAGTTGGTAATCTTGTATCACTAAAAATTTGTTTTAGTTTGGTTATGGTTTTTTTATTTATCTCGGTTGTAAACCTGAGTGCTCGATGGTGCTCAGTGGTGTTTTGTGTTTGGTGTTATTATGCTCAAAGATACATTGCTTGATGGTAGCTTTTCGGTGTGTTAAGCTTGGTAGTGTCTTACAGGGTAGCATACTGCTCGGTGGTGTCTATTTGGTGGAGTTCATCTCTATCATGCCTATCACCGAGTTGCTTGGTTTCAGTTTTCTTGATCACTAACAAGGTTATTCTAATTTTTTGGGCTGGCCCACTAGTGCTTTTAATTTGGGGTTGCATTCCTCAAGTTTGGGATTGACCGTTGAAGCTGTGAGGACCTAAATTTGATCTAGTTTACTCTCCCATGAAAATTTGATGACCATTGGATATCGAATGATGGATAATATATTGGTATTTGTTCTCTTGAAGTCTACTGTTGTATTTGATTTTTTTCATTTGTAATGCCAGGTTGTGGCTGTGTTGTATAAATTTATGGTTTGGTAGAATTTCTAGGAGGTGTTGTTTCAGATCTAAGTACCAGAAAAAAGATAGACCCAATATTGGGTAGATCTATGTGTAGATCCAAGTCTTGTAGAGCTCTAAGAAGGGAGGTATTAGTTGTATTTTTGGAAGCTAAATGTGATATTTGATTGTAGCTTTGTCCATTGTGGGCTTGGGAAGATCTATGAGAAGATCCAAGTCTTATTTCTGTTTTGTATCTAGCCATAACCAGGAAGGCCTTACAACCCAACATGTTTGGTGTAATTAAATATTATTGATGAATATGAATTAATATTGGTGTTATTTCTCTGTGTTGTGTTTCCTCTAGTTTTTTTATCTTGTAGACTACAAGGTTAGACTGTCCATTCTTGGATCCTCCGTCCTTGACTGCATCACTACTCCATGACCAAATGAAGCTCCTTAATCCTATTTTCTCAAATGTATCATCTACGAGGAATTTAATGACATGCTATGAAAACTCAAAAAAAAACCTAATAGTGAATAATGAGACTGACCCTCCTAGAGGCCCACCTCACACATAAATTTAAACTAGAATTGGCCCAAAAATATGAAAATAAATTAGACGTCTTTCTGGCTCTAAATTCCTTCCTATTTTTCACCACCTACTAGGGATAAAAAAATAGGGGCATACATTTCCCCCACAACTAATTTTTCTTTTCGACTAGAACTAACAACTCTTAATCATTCTCATCACTAGGATACCTTCTTCAGTTTTTGGCACTAACAATTTTTGGTCCTACAGATTCTATAATCTCGCACTAAATGTTGGGGGCATCATTTGCATCCACTTGGATGATTTCAAAAATTTCATATAGATAAATTTTATAAGGTGATAAATGCACTAAATGTATTTAATAGATTTTATCTTCTAAGAAACTTTGGTGTACCAGATCCCTAGTGAGTACTAGCCCACTAAAGTGGGGACAAAATATAAGGTCTTAAAATTGCAACTCTATATTTATGACTCTTATGCATCAAGCCCCATGCACTTATGAATAAGGTTCTGTTAATCTCTAAGTTCTATTGATGATTAGTGACCAACACTTAGTCATTCACTTAGGCAGTTTTAGTTGGCAATCACTATGGCCAAGCTAAAACTATGCAAGGTCGAGCAACATTGTCGAGTAGTTTTTAGTTTGCCTAGTTACATTACCGAGTCGAGTAGTATTATGCCGACCAAGTAGGAGACAGAGATGTTAAGTGTCGAGAAAAATAGTTTTTTGTATACATGTCTGGAATGATTCAAACTTTGAGGATAAGTGATCTGGCTGACTTGTATAAGCTTTTTGGGCCGACTTATGTATGCATTTAATATTCTTCTACAAAGTTAGTTATGCATTTAATTTTTTTATCCTATGCATGATCTATTGTAAACATTAATTTTAATACCATCAAGGTATAGGTATTAGGTTTTGATTGTTGATCTAGATCTCACTATCAGACTTGAAAAGATATATTAGATTGCTTCTAAACCTTATTTTGTGTGGGCAAGAAGAGAGCAGACGAAGTGTGTGGTGACTGCATTTTTGAAGTGAAATGCACAGAGGGTTATTTTGTTAAGAAGAAGAGATCAAGCAAAGTGAAAACACAGTAAACAACAGAGTAAAGTTATATCAGATTGTGAGATCATAGAAGGTACTGGAAAGAGGAGATCCATCATTGGCATCAGAGTGCATAATGAAGGATCAATACTTGAGACATTCTAATCATTGTATCAAGTGAAAATCACTTAATAGAGTGGTTCTAGTAGACCTTTCTAAATCTCCTAACAAAGTGCTTACTTTATTGTAAGTTGAAATACTTTCATAGGGTAGATTGTAATGATCTTTAGCTCTTAACCAAGCAAACCTTTAATAGGGTAGATTGCATTTTGTAATCAACTTTTGTAGCCCTAACAGACACAATTTATTACTGCAGTAGTGGAGAATTTTGTGGGTGTCATCCCCACCCCAATTTTACCTATTTGGGTTTCTGGGTTACCAAGTTCTTGTGTTATTAGTTGTTTATTTCATTGTGTGGATGCTATCTGATATTACATTAGATTCATATATGTATAAATGTGGATCAGTTTGTTTTAAGTGTTTAATTTTGAAGATCAGATTTACCCCCCACCCTCTCAGTATCTTGCTTTCCCATTATTATATTTCCAATAGTTGGTATCAGAGCTCAGTTCTCTAAAAAGGTCATAATCATCTTGAGAATACAGATCTTGAGATGGAGATCTACAAGATGGGTAAAGTCATTGAGAATCAAAAGATTGATATTCAGCTAGCACTATAACAGCTTGAGACAGCAAGACAAAAATTAAAGAATTCCTTGACTCCAAGGAAAGATTTGGCCAAACAAATGAATGACACTCATTATCAGGAAGAGGACACCACAAATCTATTTTAGAATGGAGATTCTACTAAGAGCGATGCAGCAATAGCAGATCTACTAGAAAAGAATAGTGCACTATGTGAAGAAGTCAGAAACTTGAAAAAGGAACAATAAGCCCAATAAATAATAATGTGTGAAGCTGTTGAATGGAAAAAGAAAGCCGAAGATGACAAGGCTATGGCAGAAGAAGACAAAAGAATGATGACTATCAGAATTGATGAAGGAACACATGATGTACAAACAATGACAGTCAATCAAGTTGACATGGCAAATCAATTACTACTTGTGAATCAGGAGATCAGTAGGAAAGACTTGGAGATTGTAAATCTTAGATCTGAGAACAGTCAGTTGAAAGATGAATTGAGATCTGAGAAAGAACTTAACAATAGAGTGAATTATTTGAGTGTAGCTATGAGCTACTTTGAACAACTGGTAGAAGCATCAAGAAGAACTAAAGATTCTTCTGGATTAGGTCACACTGAACAACATACAACCACTGAAAAAGGAGAATCATCTAAGGCAGGTGAAAGAAGGTATGCAAAGCTAAGAAGAAACAAACCTGTTTGCCACCACTATGGGAAACCAGGTAATACAGCAAACATTTGCCTAAGCAAGAATGGTAAGTCTAATTCAAAAACTAACTTTAATGGTTATTTCTTTAACTGTAATAAGTTTGGACATCAAGCACGTGAATGTAAGACAAAGGAAAGCAACACACCTAGACTCAATGGTAATTGCTATAATTGTCAGAAATATGGTCATAGAGAACAAGATTGCAGATCTAAAGGTAAATAGCAGTGGACATCAAAGGTACAAGAGAAATCACCAAGAAAAAGCAATACTTACAAGTGGGACTACAACACATGGCATGGTTTTCATTACTGTACTGAGTATGGACATGTTCCAGAAAACTGCATAATGACACATTTCAGAGGAAAGTCTAAGAGTTGGATTAATGGAAGCCTAGTTTGTCACAGTTGTCTAAAAATTGGTCATATCAGGAAAGATTGTAAGACTAGGGTACCTGCTCCTACTATTGAGAAAATTAGAGCACATATGAAAAAGACATGGGTTAAGAAGTCTGAACCATGCAGCAGTAAAGCTAGTGAAGCTGAGGTCACCCAATCCAATGGATCAGGTGATCACATCATCTCCAACTAAGTAAAAGAGGTATGTAAGGAATTGCATCTAAAATTCTTATCTTACATCAGTTCCTAACATGAAATGTACCAAAGTCCATATTTGCATATGTTAAGATGCACTAGGACATATTTTGAAGACAAATGTCGAGATGAGCCAATTGCACTATAGGTGCCAAGCACTAATCATGGACAATAAGGCTGAGTTCTTTAGTGTGTGCCAAGTTTTGTTGGCCGAGTAAGTTTTGTAATGGCTGATTTTAGTAAGCTGAGTGGGATGCAAGTTGTGTTAGAAAGCCGAGGATAGATGGCTTGAACTAACTCAATGGGTAGAATATTCATTTGTTACCTACCTTGACCTTTCAAAGTCTATAAAGGATGAACAATTGATACTTCATTTTTACCTTACGATTTTTACTGTTTACAGAGTGATTGAAGTAATTTGTAGAATCGATCTTAATGAAGTTAGCATCAAAGATTTTTTCAGTGTGCCATCAGCAATCCTAAGGTGAACAGTGTGAAGCGTTACTTGTTGAGGTACTCTGTTCTTCATCTTTAGAATCCTAATTTCAAGATTATGGCTGCAAGTTCTTCCATGCCAGCTAAAAGTATGGAGGGAGAACAAGATAAAATTTAGTTAGTACAGAGTGATGAATGTGCACCTCTCAACTTTCGAGTCATTCTTGAAAGTGCAATTTAGAGTGATTTAATGGGAGCCCTCTCATCCATTCCACCCAAGGTACTTATGATCCATGATGTTTAATCATATTACATGGTTAATATTGGTGAAGTAGGTGATAGTGAATTAAGGAAATCCTATAGCAAATTGTGTGTCGATGGAGTTCCAAAGGGAGAATTCAAACATTTAGTAGACAAAGGGTTAACTCGTGCCCTAGATATTCCACAAGGTTTCAAAGATGAATGGATTAAGGTTATTCTTAGCCAATTTAATGATATGTGTATGTGGTTGGATAATAGACCGGACAAGATTACTAAGAACATGATTCATCGAGTTACTGGATATCCTATAGTTAATGGAAAATAGACAATGAGAGATAACAACAAAGAGGAAATTTCACTGAACACTAGAGCTATATGGAATAATAGAGGTATGACTATATCTACAATTAAAGACCTAGAACTTGATTTTGGAGTAAGAGTAATAGCACATAGGTTCTATCAATTCAGTAGATTGGATAGTGTTCCTTATACAGTCGTTGACCAGGCATGGAAAATTGTTAAGAAGAATCATACATATGATCTTGCCGAGCTACAACAGATACAATTAGCCAAGAACCTAGCATCAATCATAAAGGCTAAAAGCTCATCATGTAAGTTTGGTTCCTTACTAGTCTGTATATTTTTCTACATTTAGGATACATTTCCTACATTGGGAAATAATGTTTGGAAAAAGGATAGACCCATTACAATTCAGATTAGTGAATGTATTGAGAAACTAGGAAGTAATTTCAATAGCATTATGGGGAGCTATTTTGCAGAATTCAAGAAGAAAATGAGATTAAGAACTAGGATTCCTAGATCACTAGTTGAGAAGCACTGTGAAGAAATATGTTTTCTAGTTGATATAGATAACACCTATATCCAGGTTGTGACACCAAGGGTAACATGATAAGAACCATTTCCATATGAAATTAACATTGATGAAGCATTAGCTACCATCATTACACTCCTAGCTGAGGCAATTGATAGTACAGTAAAGAGGTTTGGAAATTTTGATGAAGCCAAAGTTAAAATTTCAAGAAGTACAATCGTCTAAGGACTAGAACATCTACTTTTACTTCTCCAGTAGAAGTACAAACAAAAGTGTATGGAAAGAGGAAAGTTGCAGAAAGCAATTTTGGAAAGGAAGCTAAAATTTCTCCTAAGGCTGAGCCGAGTAAGCCAGCAAAGAGACCTAGAAGGAAACTAGATTTGGGGACAGATAGTGATGATGAAAAGACTAAAATTGATGAACCTAGTAACATACCTATAGCACAATTAAAGAAACCAGCTAGTATTGATGAGGTATGTGACACTTTGAGGAACTCAGCAGGGTTAGCAACTTTCAAGTTCATTAAGTATGAGAAACTGAATAAAGTGGATAAGCACAAAGTTCAGGAAGCACTCTTGGATATGATGAGTACTTTCAAGTTAACTCCTATAGAGATAGGAAATCATGTGCCGAATGAACTATATGATTTTCTATCAAGAAAATGGGAATTTGCACTTACCATAGAGAGACAAATCAAAGAAGGAACTTTAGCCAAGGTAATACCTGAGTTAACTTCAAAACAAAGAGCCAAATTCATTGATGAATACAAGAATAGGTGTATTCCTTAACTCAGAGATTATACTATTCTAAAAAATGATATTGAAGGTGTAGTACAGTAGAGTACAAGGATTTGGAAGGAAATCTTTGGACTGATACTTCCAAAAGACAAGAAATCTTGTGAGGGAACATTCAAGAAAAAGGAAAAAGAAGTGGAGACTACCCCTGAGCCATAGATGATTCAAGGTCAAATTGATATAGAACAAGACAAGACCAAAGATACATTAGAATCAACAAAATCTATTGATCTAACTGCAGACAGTCCGATGGATTTCTTAGTTGATGATCCAAGCAATTTGAATGCTGAGGAACAAGATATGCCGAGTGGTCAATACACAGATTCACCTATTAAGGCAACTGATATTGAAGAAGGAAAGACCACAACATCTGATGAGATAATTGAAGTTGTTAATGATCAGAAAGGTCAAGAGAAATGTCAAACAAATGCACAAGAGGTAACTTCACAGAATCCACCTATTTTAGAGGTTGTCAAAATAGTTTTAGATAGTGGAGTCATGATGAAGGATATTGTTGATAAGCCTAAGGAAGAAGAGGTAGTGCAAGTTTTGGTTGATCTACCACACTCTGCATCATCCACTCCCATAGGTCCTAAAACTAGAGTTATGCCTAATCCACAGACAATACTAACAGAATTAAAAGAGGCAATGGACATTGACACTGTCACAAGAAAACGTATTATGCAGCCGAGCTTAAGTTCCCCAGAGTTGAAGAAAAAGAAAGTTTTGAAGAAGAAGTCTCAAATTCTAGATGTGACATTAGATGAGGTCATTGTGATTCCAAAATGGGATCCCAATGAATCATCTTTTGAACAAATAGGGACTCTTCAAGAATTTCTTAAGAGAAAGAGATGAAAATAGAACAGAAGCAAAAGCAAGTGTTGCATGACATCAAGGACATATTTGCAAAGGATTTTGACTTAGAGGATGAAATGCCTCAAACTCCAATTATTGATTAGTTAGTCAATATTGTATAGAAGGTAACTGATGATGATATTAACAGCAATGAAAAACTTCTACAATGGTCCGAGAGGAGATTTGAGAGCAAAGTTCTGGAGAAAATCTTAGAAGACATTGCAACAAAATAGGTTGAGCTTTCTACACTTGTATAAATTTTGGAGAAAGTTACAGAAAATGTTTATTCTTTGTATAGGAAATTTTGTGGTGTTGAATTCTTCATAAAGGATAATCTACAGCTTTTTGAGAAGCTACAGTTAGATTTGAGATCAACTGGCACTACTTTGGGTAAGGATACTACTTCTAGTTCTTTACATCTTACTAAGTTTTTCAATGCACAATGGAGAATACCCGAGCTTATGGCTGAAGATGGTCAAATAAGGGCCAAATTGATAACTATTCAGACAATCTTGTTGCCTCACTTGGAGGTAATATAGAAGAAAATTTCAATTGCAAAGGAGTTATCACAAAGCAATGCAAATCTATCAACTGCAGAAAGTTTAGTTAGTCTAGCTGTCGAGCTAGAAATAAAACTAGAAGTTATGAAGATTGCTAAGGAAAGTTAGGATACTACATTTGAATCCACCCTGTAGCTTCATAAACAATTTTTGGATAAATATAACTTAACCCCACCAGCAATCAGTGACAAAAACAAGGGGGAAATTGGCAAGGAAGTTGGAAAGGATATAGTATGATACATCAGTACAGAATAGGTACACTTGTATATATTTTTGAAGGCATGTAAACTTTTTGTATGAATAATTCTGAGTATACTCCTAGGGGGAGTACTTAGTATACTTAGGCAACATTTTGATGGAATGAACATAAGTAATGATAAGTGTGTTTTTGCCACTAATATCAAAGGGGGAGATTGTTAATCTCTAAGTTCTGTTGATGATTAGTGACCAACACTTAGTCATTCACTTAGGTAGTTTTAGTTGGCTATCACTGTGGCCAAGCTAAAACTATGCAAGGCCAAGCAACATTGCCAAGCAGTTTTGAGTTTGCCTAGTTACATTACCGAGCTGAGTAGTATTATGCCGAGCCGAGTAGGAGACAAAGATGATAAGTGTTGAGAAGAATAGTTTTTTGTATACATGTCTAGAATAATTTAAACTTTGAGGATAAGTGATCTAGCTGACTTGTATAATCTTTTTGGGCCGACTTATGTATGCATTTAATATTCTTTTATGGAGTTGGTTATGCATTTAATTGTATTATCCTATGCATGATATATTGTAAACATTAATTGTAATACCATCAAGGTATAGGTATTAGATCTTGATTGTTGATCTAGATCTCACTATTAGACTTGAACAGATATATTAGATTGTTTCTAAACCCTATTTTATGTGTGCAAGAAGAGAGTAGACAAAGTGTGTGGTGACTGCATTTTTGAAGTGAAATGCACAGAGGGTTATTTTGTTAAGAAGCAGAGATCAAGCAGAGTGACAACACAGTGAACAACAGAGTAAAGTTATATTAGGTTGTGAGATCATAGAAGGTATGGGAAAGAGGAGATCCGTCATCATCATCAGAGTGCATAATGAAGGATCAATACTTGAGACATTCTAATCATTGTATCAGGTGAAAATCTCTTAATAGAGTGGTTCTAGTAGACCTTTCTAAATCTCCTAACAGAGTGCTTACTTTATTGTAAGTTG
>MU226887.1:904436-916407 GCA_018584345.1 Thuja plicata | reverse complement strand
CTCTCTCTCTCTCTCTCTCTCTCTCTCTCTCTCTCTCTCTCTCTCTCTCTCTCTCTCTCTCTCTCTCTCTCTCTCTCTCTCTCTCTCTCTCTCTCTCTCTCTCACACACACACACACACACAAACACACACATCTTGTGGTATCATGTTAAATTTTCTAAGTTGATCTATTATGAGCATAATTGGATAATTGATCTATTTTGTAGTATGATTTTTCCTCCATTAAGCAATGCTCATTTCTACTACTTGTCTTTGTATTGTGTATTTGTGCAATAAGGGCTTTCCTCACTCAAGAAAGGTTTATTTATTTATTTGTGTAATAGGGGTTCTCCTCCATTAAGAAGATATCTATTTCTATTACTTGTCTCCTTATTGGTTTTATCAATTATATCTATTTGGTTGTCCATGAAGGTGGGAAAACAAAAGTGGGGATTTGACTAAAGAAAACCTCTATACAACCCCAACATTTTTTCCATCTTAGTGTATGTAGATGGTGAATTGGTGTCATGGATAGAAGTATTTTTGGTCATTCAAGGAGAGAGTACATTTTTTTTTTTTGTAAAGAGGTGTATTGTATAGTGTGCAAACATCCTCACAATGCATTGTTATCTAAGGTAGAGAGCTTCAAAATATTGAGTTGTGCAATTTGATGTCTGTATTTTGTATTTCTATAATTGATATATCCATAGCTATTATGATTTATCAGGTATTCATCCTTTTTTTCAGTTTATAGAATAGATACATTGCAAATATAGTTGTTATCTTTCATTTTATAATTAGAGTTATTGTATTTTCTTTAATTAGATTATAGTAGTTGAATATTTCAGATCTCCTAGCTTACCAAAGCGCTAGTAGAAGTAAGGTAGCGTAAGGAAGATTTTCTCTTTGAAGGTAGCAAATCCCCTTCTCTACATAGAGAATAAAATTTATTGCGAGAAAATGATAACATTGTAATAATATAAATAAAATAACTACCCTCCATTACCCATGAACATGCACTAGCTAACTAGATAGAAGTTACTAAATATGATTCACATGATGTTTAATCTATCAAATCCTTTTCATTACTTAAGGTGTAGACCAAGACATGTTGTCAATTAGTGCCAAAAAACTTAGTCACTTATATAATTATAGTGTTGAATGAGCCAATAGCTTGAAGTGCAACCCGAGCAGTTGCAGTGTAGCCCAAGCAGTTGCAGTGTCAACCTAGCAGATAGTGGAAAACAATATCACCCGAGTCACCAGTGTTACCTGAGTTTCATACCAACTTCGAGTGATCAATATGACCTGAGCACCCAGTGTAGCCCGAGTGCCAAAGTTCCCAATTCACTATGTCACCCAGGTGTCAGCATATTGCCCAAGTGGAACACTAGACCCAAGTATCAGTATTGGTATGACTTACTTCTTATTGTTGGACATTAATTTATATCAAGGAAGTCGAATTATGAAGGTAATTGATTTGGATAAGATATATATGTAAGATACTTTATTTATCAAAATGTAGTAGAGAAGAAGTAAGAATACATGCGGATATCAAATAGAATATTGATTAGAAGGCTACATAATATAAAGGAACAACAAAGACTCATCTATCACATTGAGGTGATCAGTATTATCTCAAAGCATCTCATTCAACAAATCAGAGTTGCATAGCAGATCATCCACTGGTTCATCCTAATAGGTGTATCAGCAAAATCCTTTAACAAGGTGGACTTAACAGTCCTTATGAAATCTCCTAACAAAGTTGCATACTTAATTTTATTGTACAAATCCTTTCACAAGGTGGACCTAACCGTCCTTATTGCTCCTAATATGGAAAGCCATCAGAAGCGGTCAATTGTAAGCTTTATTAGGATAAATTTATACTGTAGTACTAAATCTTATGAGTACCATCCCCACCACAATTTCAATATTTATTTGGAAGGTTTCTGGGTAACCAAATATTGTGTCAAGTTTTGTGGATTTTTTATTGTTTTTCTATTCCATGCATGCAATTAGATTAGACAATCTAATAAAGGATAAAAGAGAATAAGTTTTATTGGTTCCTGATTTACCCCCTCTCAGTCACCTAGCCCTAATATATTTCCAACAATTGGTATCATAGCTAAAGGTTTTCTTATCAAAATCTTAACATCTTGAGCAAAGATTAGAGGCAATGGAAATATATAGACTGGAGAAAGCCATTGAAAATGAAAAGATAGATCTACAAGTGGCCATGGATCAAATCAAAAAACTCAAGGAGCAGCTCTCTCATTCCTTGAAAAGAAGAAAAGATTTAGGAGTGCAATTGAATGATAAAAATTACATAGAAGAAAAAATTGAAGAATTATGCAAAGAAAGAAGTTATGAAGAAGATGGTGCAGCCATTGAAGACCTACTTGCAAAGAATCTTAATTTACATGAAGAAGTCCGAAAGTTGAACACAGAACAAGAAATTCATTCAGTCAGAATATGTGAAGTCGTGGAATCTAAGAACCAAGCAAAAAATGACATAAAAATGGAACAAGAAGATAAAATATTGCTAAGTGTAAGATTAGAGGAAAGAGAAAATGAAATCCATCATTTTTCACTCCAGCAAGAAGATATGATAAATCAACTCAATAGCAAAAATCAAGAAGTTATAAATCTAAGGACTGAATACGAAAGACTGTAGAATGATCTCAATACCAAAAAACAAACCAATGAGAGTATGATGAATTCACAGGTAAGTATGGATCAGTTGACAAAGAAAACTCAATTCAGACATCATGGACAGACTGGATTATGTTATACTGAACAAGGTGAATCCTCATAGCAAGGAGCTCAAAAGAACAACAAACCTACTTGTAATTATTGTGGTAAGTTAGGGCACACAATAAATAAGTGTTGGAGAAATGGAAAGCCAAATTTTAATTTTAAATTATAAAGGTGAAAAAAACATGGACATAGGGCAAGTGAATGCACTAAGAAACCTATGTTTGAAGGAAAATGTTTCAATTGTAATAAACAAGGTCATAAGTCTTCCAAGTGTAGAACTAAGAAATGGAACCCTACTGAACAACTAGCTAAATAAATTTTTGGTTGGGATTTCAACACATGGAGAAGATGTTGTCATTGTAGTGAATATGGGCACATTGGTGCAAATTATGCTAAGACTCATCTCAGAAAAAGGAATCCTACTAAGAGATGTTATGTGTGTAAAAAACTCGGTCATCTAAGCAACAATTGCATGAACAAAGAAAAATTTGATATTGGTTTTGAGAAAGGCAAAGAAAAAGTTTCTAAAATCAGAACTTAGATGAGTCAGTAGTAGGTAAGGAAGTATTCTAATAATTCAGACCAAAATAATGAAGGATCGAATGGCACCCAAAACAGTGAACTGGGTGGATCCACCATCTCTACATAAGTATGCAAGGAGATAAGTGGAACTATGCATACAGGACATCATACATCAGTTCAAGATATGCTAGCAAGTCCAAATCTACATATTGATGTGCTAGGACACATTATGGTTCTAACTGAGTCAGGATCGCAGTTACAACCAAGTTACTCAGGCTTAACTGAGTTAAGTCAGGTTGTATGGTTTCAAATATGCAAAGGTTATTTTTTTCCGAGCTTCCAAGCAAGTCTGGAAGAACTACCCAATCTATCACAACTACTATGTACAGAGCATTTAATGAAAATCTATAATGAAATTTCTCATAGATGGTGAAATCAAAGGTTTATTGTTTACAGTTTACAGAGTTATTAAGAGATAATAGTGATCTCAGAGCGAATTTGTGTTTGAAATTTTTATTTATAGTGAAGTTTTATCAATCCTCTGAGCATTATGGCATCTTCATCCAGTAGTAAGGTTAAGAACTGATCCAAGATGTTAGTAAGTAATATCATTTGTGAACCACCAAACTTCAAACTTCATCCAATAATTGCAGAAGAGATAGATTTGATGGGATCCCATTCCCAAATTCCTCCAAAGTTATTGTTGATTAACTACATCTGAGCTTTCTATCATTTTACCATTCAATAGCTAGGTACATTGGATATGAATCAAGAATATGAGAAAATTTGTGTGGATGGGAATCTGAAGCCAGAACACAAACACCTTGAAGTCAAGGGTTTAACCCAAATTTTGCATATGCTAGAGAACTTTCAGATGAAGTGGATTAGGTTTGTTCTGAGTCATGTTCACAATATGCATCTCTGGTTGGAGAAACCAATGAATATCACTAAGACAATGGTACACTGTGTGATAGGGTATTGAATGCTCGATAAATCCAAGGCAACCAAAACCCTACCCCATGATGACCTAACCAAGAAGACTCTTACCAAGTGGGAAGAAAGAGGCATGAAATTGAATGGTGTCATAGATGTGGAATTGTAGTTTGGTATTCATGTAATTGCACACAAGATATACAGTTCTAGTTGACCAAATATTGTACTATGTGAGGCTGTGGACTTGGCATACAAAGTGGTCAAGAATAATCTATCATTCAACCTTGCCAAGTTGCAGCTCATCCAATTAAGCAAAAACATGGAGAGCATCTAGGCATCAAAGACCAATCCATTTAAGTTTGGTTCACTTCTGGTCTGTATATTGTTTTATGTTTAAAAAATTTTCCCTTCCAAAGGAAAAATTTTATGGAAAAAGGACAGAACCATAGTTTATCATATAAATGAATTCATAGCAGAATTAGGAGATAATTTTGAAAGCATCATGGATGCTTACTTTGATATTTTCAGAGAGAAGATGTAGAATAGATACAGAATTCCAAAACAATTGGTAGAAGACTATAAAAATGATATTTTCTTCCTAGTTGACTATGACAAAGTATACATTCTAGTTGTCAAGCCTAGGGTTGCATGGGTGAAACCTCTTGCATATGAGGTTAACATAGTTGAGACCAAAGACATCATTGAAGCTCTTGTGAATGAGTATGTTGATCCCAAAGTACCATATTTTGGTACTTATGAAGAAGCAAAGGGCAAAATATCTTTGGAAATTGAGATTCCTAAAATTTTGAAGAGAGGAAGGAAGAGAATTGAGAATATTGGAAAGAAGTATGGAAATTCTTCTTGCTCTCCTCCTTCAATCATTGAAAGTAAAGGGGATGACATAAATATAGAAGATGATGAATCTTAGAAAGAAGAAGAAGAGGTAGAAGCAGAGCCTCCTAAGAAGAAGAGGCTAGCCCCCAAGAAAACACATATGGCCTCTACCCCTTCTTTCACTAGAT
The DNA here is from genome assembly GCA_018584345.1 of Thuja plicata. NCBI lineage: Eukaryota > Viridiplantae > Streptophyta > Pinopsida > Cupressales > Cupressaceae > Thuja > Thuja plicata. The sequence goes on along the minus strand of MU226887.1, from coordinate 911,195 downwards.
CAAGAATAATATTGAGATTGCCTAAGGAAGATGAAGAAGAAGATATAGTCATATTCAAGAAGCCACAACCTACCTTTGACTAGAGGATTGGAGATTTTAAAGGAGGCAGTGGTATGGGATCTCTCAAATCATTGAAGTATGCTACCAGAACCAAGGATGAGCAGAAGATGATTGGGGATGCATTAGTAGAGACAATGGAAATATGGAAGTATGATCCATCTAAATTGAAAATAAATATGATTGAAGACCTTCTCAAAGAAATCAAAATTCATTACTTAGTATGAGAGTAATCACACTCCAAGGTTTAGGACTTTTCAAATCTTGAGTGAGAAAGTAGAGGATGTTGTGCAAGCCGCAAAAAAGATATGGAAGAAAATTTTTGAAATCAAGGAAGAAGATAAGGAAAAGAAACAAAGTAGAGACCCTCCTATACAGGATAAAGATGAAGAGTTACCTGAGTTTCAGACCATTGAAGAATCAAATGTTGAACAGATAGTAGTAGAAGTGATGACATTCCTTCCCCAATCACCTATTGAGAGTGTGTTATATCCAAGAAAATAAAAGACTACGTAATCTAAATCAAGTCAAGTAGCAACCAAGCATTAGGATCTACCTACTACTAGGCAAAGCCAAACCGAGTCATAGAAGGTCACTGTGAATGTTTCTACAGTTCATATAGATTCCATAGTTGGTGCAAAGAATGCCAATGACCTATTCCAACTGAATACTAAGGAGAACACTGAGGATTGAATGGATAAGGATGATGATGGGAAAGGCAAAGAAATCATTCCTTCACCTCATCCCAAGGTAGAGGGTAAAGACACAATCACTGATGAAATTTCTCTTGAGGAAGACATTGTAATTCCTAATTGGGATCTTTCTAACCTGGCAGCCGAGAAAATGGATATACTTGTGGAGCTATGGAAGAAAAGAGAAAGACAAAAAAATCTCCGAGCTGAGAAGAAAAGGAATAGAGTATTGGATGATATCAAATGTATATTTCTTGATTCTCTAGAAATCGAAGTTAATGGGAAGGACTCTATTGTGGACAAACTTGTTGACATAGTTCACAAGTTCAACACAAATCTTAATGGTTGGGAGAAATTACTATAGAAAGTAGAAAGGAAATTTGAGAATAAGGTTCTAGAGAATGTTGCAGGTAAAATTGTAATAGATCAAGTAAAGCTAACAACTCTCATTAGCTCTCTAGAAACCACTGTGAACAATGTCGTATCATTATTTGTAAAGTTGAGTGATACTTCCAACTTTACCATGGAAATCAAGAACAAGATGACAAAAATTGAAAATTATTTGAAGGCAAGTCCAAGCCAGTTGGCACTTGACCCTAGTTGAAGCTCAACACATTTTGTAAAGATAAAGTATCTTACTGATTTGTAAGCAGTGTTACTAAGGGAAGAAAGTAGAACAAGGGAATCCCTTATAGCTATACAGAGCCAACTCCTTCCACACATGGATGTCATGCAGAAACATATTTCTCATACAAAGACACTCATACATGATAACAAATTTTAAGTTGCAGAGCTTATGATGGAGTTGTGAGTAGAGATTCAGATTGATTTGCACATCCTGAAGGTGTTGCAAGATAATTGGGACACGACTTGGTCTCAAAGTTTGAAGGTACATTGTGATTTCCTATCACATTTTGGTATTACCTTGTAGTTATGATTTTTGGCATTTTTGTCAAAAACAAGGGGTAAAGATAGGAAATATATGTATATATACAAGGAAGATATACATAGCACAGAATCTAAAACAATTTTGAAAAATAAAAAATAGAGTTAGTTGTAACTGAGTTATAGAGTAGTTGTCAAAACCCGAGCAAGTACCCAAGAACATGGTAAGGGGGACTTTTTACTCAGCAGTTTGAACAAATTTTTGGTATGGTAAGTGTTTTTTGGCCATTAATGCTAAAGGTGGAGATTGTAGAACTTATGGCAAGACATGTTGTCAATTAGTACCAAAACATTTATTTACTTATATTAATTACAATGTTGACCGAGCCAGCAACTTGAAGTCCAACTCGAGCAGTTGCAGTGTAGCCTATGAAGTTTTAGTGTTGACCGAGCAGATAATGGCAAACAGTATCACTCAAGTCACCAGTGTAACCCGAGTTACATACCAGCTCTGAGTGATCAATGCAACCCGAGCACCCAGTGTAGCCCGAGTGCTAGAATTGCCAATTCACTATGTCACTCGAGTGTCAGCATATTGCTCGAGTGTCAAGATATTTCTCGAGTGTCACCGAGTGGAATACTGGACCTGAGTATCAGTATTGGGCCAAATTATTTCTTATTGTTGGATATTAATTTATATCAAGGAATCTAACTTATGAAGGTAATTGATTTGGATAATATATATATGTAAGATACTTTATTTATCCAGATGTAGTAGAGAACAAGTAAGAGTACATGTGAATATGAAATAGAAGATTGATTAGAAGGCTACAACAGTATAAAGGAACAACAAAGACTCATCTATCACATTCAGGTGATCAGTATTATCTCAAAGGATCTCATTCATAAAATCAGAGTTGCATAGAAGATCATCCACTGGTTAATCTTAACAGGTGTATCAGCAAAATCCTTTAACAGGGTGGACTTAACAGTCCTTATCAGATCTCCTAATAGAGTTTCATACTTAATTGTATTATACAAATCCTTTCACAAGGTTAACCTAATAGTCCTTATTGTTCCTAATAGGGAAGGCCATCAGAAGTGGTAAATTGTAAGCTTTATTAGGCTAAATTTATACTACAGTACTAAATCTTGTAGGTGTTATCCCCATCCCAGTTTTACTTTCTATTTGGAAAGTTTCTGGGTAACCAAATATTTTGTCGAGTGTTGTGAATGTTTTATTTCTTTTATGTCCCATGCATGCAATTAGATTAGACAATCTAATAAAGGATAAAAGAGAATAAGTTTTATTGGTTCCTGATTCATCCCCCCTCTTAGTCACCTAGCCTAAATATATTTCCAACATAAGAATCATAATAAATTATATAGGAATGTATCTCTAATTACTATGGAAGATAACTAATAATCTGAATATAATGTATTGAAATAATGGTATTAACTATCAAGTATAAATCATTTTCTTACTATCCCAATCCTATTGTTATTTCTTAACTTATGTCCTCCATGGATGAAAGAGTATCATCAGGGGTTTTTACCATCCAACCTTGGATCTTTCGATCATGACCTAACAGTAAACTACACAACTTCAACATGGAAGTAGTCCAACCCTTCCTAGGGGAATGCAAACATGGTTTCCATTTTCTTTCTATCCAATACTTGGTGGCGGGAAGGGGATGGGAGAGGGATTATTCTCCTAAATTTGATGCACTAGTCATTATCTATATAGCATCAAACTTCCTATACTTGGAGGTCCTAACATAAATTTTTGGATCTAAACATAAACAAGAAGAAAGAGAGGAAAAAAAATTGTAGCCATATAGGGTCTTTCCTTAATCAACCCCTCATTTTGGTGTTTGACCTCCAATAATACCCAAGACATATCTAAGATAAATTTTGTGCTATGAAAAATAAGTTTTTCTAAGAGTGTAGTGAGCAATAATGTGCATAAATATAAAGTGTGTTAGAGTGAACCTTAGAGTATGCAATTAAATGGTGGTTCATAAATTCAATTGACGAGTGCATGAACATGTAACTAATAGTAAATGAATGATAAATATAAAATCTAAAGTTCAATCTAAAAACCATAAGAATGAAATGAAATCATAGAAAAGCCATATGGAGAGGTACAAGATAATCACTAGTTAGTAAGTTTGTTTCATCCACCAACATTCCTTGAAGATTCCATCATCTTTATGGTTATGGTGAATGAACAATGTTGAAAAATTGATAATGTTGATTATCCTTCATATTAGATCTATGTGTTCAATATATTAGAGCTTCACTATCTTAAAGATTTTATCTATTAACGAAAAAATCTACTAGCTTCCATATGATTCACAAGGTTTATTATTCATTACAAAAAAACACTAGTTATAATGATCATGATGAAAAATTGAGACCAATTCCATAATGTAAACACCAACACCTAAAATATTTGAAATTTAGAAAGACTTTACCTATGATATTAGATCTAGATAATATTAAATCTATTCCTAAATTTGGAAATTGATGATAATTAAATATAAAATAAGATAATTGATTTCTAAACTAAGATAGAACACATCTCAATTAGTTGGAGGAAATTGAAGTGTACAAATAGTCTTAAATTTGTCTAACGGAGTGGAAACTAAAGAAAGTGCTAAAGAAAGTAAAAAAATAGGCTCATAATTAAGAAATACAATTTATAGTACTTCCATATACATACACACACTAACATTTATCTCTATCTTCATATGTATATATTCACAATTTTCTATCTTATTTTACAGTGTATAATTTTTTTTCATTTATTAATATTTTTTTTTTTTAAATAGAATTATTTTTTTAAAAATGAGTATCTCTTAATCTTTGGTTCTAAGTCAAAATATAAATATTATTCATGCAACTTTCATTTGTGCTTTCAATACCAATGAGTTAGAAAAAATAATTGTTTCAATTTTTTATTTTTTTTACATTTATAATATTCAAGCTTCAACCAATCCTAATTTTTATATGTTAGCGTAATCATTATTTGTTCAGCCAATTTATAACCAAATATCACGTACGTAGTTGGAAAGGTGCAGAGAGTTGAGGCTGGGATAGAATTCTCCAAATTAGTGTTTTGGATGTGAGTTTTACACCACTGACCACAGTGCAAACTGCACAGGGATCCATTATAAGACAGTATGATTAATGATATTGGAAGCCAAATAAATATGTAAAGACTGAACTCTAGAAAACTTGTTGTGGACCTTATGGAAAGACATATTATCAATTAGTGTCAAAACACTTAGTCATTCAATTTTACCCAAGTATATAGTGTTATCCGAGTATACAGTGTTGCCCAAGTAATCAGCATCACCCAAGTGTTCAGTATAGCCCAAGTGACAGTTTATCATTCGAGTATTCTTTTGGACCCGAGTGACAGTTTGAAGCCAACTTTGCATATATTGATATTTTTTTATTGCAAGACGACTTACAAAGTTATTTGTTGGATAAAGATATATATGTAAGATAGTTTGTTTATCCAATTATGCAGGAGAATATGTATATAGTATGAATGTATAATCAGAAGATGATATGATTATGCGAATGGTAGTTTGAGTTAAGTGAAGAACTTTTTAGTACAACAAAGACTTATCTATCACATTGAGGTGATTAGTTATATTTCAAAGGATCTTATTCATCAATCACAGTTGCACAAAGCATATCATCAACTGGTTCATTCTAACAGGTGGATTAGAAAAATCCTTTAACAAGGTTGACCTAACAGTCCTTTCTTTAAATATCTTAACAGAGTTGCATTACTTATTGTATTGTACAAAATCCTTTAACAAGATGGACTTAACAGTCCTTTCTATGCTCCTAACAGGGAAGACCATTAGAAGTGGTCATTGTAAGCTTTAACAGGTTAAATTTATATTGCAGTACAAAATCTTATGGGTATCATTCCCATCCCAGTTTTATTTTCTTTTGGAAGGTTCTTGGGTAACCAAATATTGTGTTATGTGTTGTATCTGATTCTTTAATTTCAAGTTATATGCATTTAAACAAATAAGATAATCTAACTGCGGACAAAAAGGATTAAGGTTTATTGATTCTTGATTCAACCCCCCCCCNCTCCCCCCCCCCCCCCCCCCCCCCTCCTCTCAGTCATTGGGCACATCATATAATTCCAACAATTGGTATCAAAGAAGTGGTTCTCTTATCAGAAGTTTTACAGCTTGAGAAAAGGTTAGAGAATATCGAAACATACAGACTGGAGAAAGCCATTGATAATGAAAAGATATATCTTAAAGTGGCCATAGATCATATCAAAATACTTAAGGAGTAGCTCTCTCTTTCCCTAAAGAGAAGAAAAGAATTAGCAGTGCAGATGAATGACAAGAACTATATAGAAGAAAGAATTGAAGAAATTTGCAAAGACAGAAGCTCAGAAGAAGCTGATGCGGCCATTGAAGACTTACTTGCAAAGAATCTCAATTTACATGAAGAAGTCAGAAAGTTGAAAAGAGAACAAGAATTTCACTCAATCATAATGTGTGAAGTCATGGAACTAAAGAACAAAGTAAAAGATGACAAAAATATAGCACAAGAAGATAAAAGACTTCTAAGTACTGTATGCACCCTAAAATGGTCACCTAGACTTTGGGCCCCATTTATCATTTTATCAAATTTTCTGAATCAATGTTTTGCAACATTTTCAATTCAAATCAATTTCCTTGATCAAATTGTAATTAATTCAATTATTCAATTATTTCAATATTTCTTAAGGTTTGATCATTTTTATCGAATTTTAAGATTTAATTTTCTTTTTAATTAAATAAAACTTATAAATTTATCTTATTTAATTAAAATATTTAATCTCCCTTTTAATTGAATAGAATTTATCTTATTTAATTAAAGTAAATTTCTCCCGTTTAGTTAAATTCATCTTATTTAATTTAATTTAATTATCCCCATTTAATTCAATAAAATTCTTCTAATTTATTTAATTCTAAGAAAACCTCTCTTTTAATTAAATAAATAAAAATCCCCACTTAAAGCACTTTATTTGTTGAAAAAGGAAATAAATTAAATGAAAAAGTAAATAAAATCCCTTTTTCATCACATCCTCCTAAGTGGT
>MU226887.1:820328-856628 GCA_018584345.1 Thuja plicata | reverse complement strand
GTGTCTGATTCTGCTCAATCTGCTCCAGAAGCTCGTGCCTCCTTCAAATTGACAAAAAAGACTCCAGAAACCTCAGAAAGAGAGGGCTTGATCCACAGCTCTCACCAAACTCGAACAAGCTGCAGCAGCAAGGCTCTGATACCATGTAGAATCTGATGAAAGATCAGATTCACGCCAAGATCCAGCTGCATGCAAGAACCTGTCACAAGAAATGAAGTGAAAGAGGAAAAAGCGAAACTCAGTTTTTACTCAAAAGGTGAGAGCAAAAATATTAACTGAATTGATGATGAGCAAATACAAAGTTTGACCTTATAAAGGTGAACGAAACCCTAAAGGTAAATACTAGGTTGTGCATTATTAATTAGGAATTAATTAATAATGCACCTAAGAGAAGCTTAAGCTAATAGAGTAATAATACTCTAACAGGTCCCAGTGGTTTTTCCCTTAACAGGGTTTCCATGTTAAAATTCATGTGTTATGTGTGTATGAGTCATTTCTTTACTATTTTGCATCTTACATAGCTAACTTTGGATTGATCGGTATACTCTGCTTATTTACTGAGTTTTGGTAAATAGTTATACTTCTTATCAGTAATCAAGAAGGAATAAGGATTGACAGAGAAAACCAACAAATAGTTAATCATTATTAGTATTTCATGGCATGCATCTTGTAAGGACATAATAATCTAAGATTTATTGATTGGTGGTTAAGTTTGAAGGATAAATTTTTTAGGCCACTGATTCACCCCCCCTCTCAGTTATTACTAACATAGAATGGAGTTGGAGTTGCGACTCGCAATGATTCTCGATTGCGCGATGTCTCACAATCTTCTAGTCATTTCATTCTCACATAGCTCTGATACGATGTTTGACGTGGAGGTTGTGCAATAGGATCGAAAGTGGGAAGGTGATGGAAAAGGTTTGGACGCCGATGGAAAAGGTTTCATTCCCAAAACCAGAATATGATTTCATATTCCACCTATTGGATGGGAAGATTGTGCCACCCATTTTTGTCTCAAAATCAGATTTTGATGTCCAAAACCAGAATTGCATTTTAGCGAAGCAAACAGTGGATTTGGGAAAAAAGTGGAAGTTTCGCACCCAATTCCGCCACAATTCTGGTAACCAAATAGGACCTTATGGTTCTCAGATTTGTCTGTCACTATAGTACTTATTGATGACATGGTATCTATTCTAATTGTTAAAATTTTTAAATGATTTAATAATGAAATACTATTTTTCTCTTTTAAAAATAATGTTATTATTTGTCTTTCTTTTGTATTGATAAAGTAATAAAAATTATCAATTTTTTCATAGTTTTAAAATGAACCCATTTACTCATTTTATGTTTGAGTAGAATCAAAATCTCTAAAAGATTTTAGAGAAATAAAAAGTGATTTTCTTTTGAAAGACTATATATAGCTAATAATTTAGTAGGAATTTTGACCTATGATTCATCATCAATTATGTAATATCTTTTCAATGAAATAAGAAATTATTGTTCAAATATGGTGAATTATATGTAATATAAAAGTGTCAATCCTTAAATTTTTCGATTTTTTATTAGAGAAAAACTAGTTTTTACAGGGACCAAAAACCCAAGTTTAAACAATAAGAAAAATCATCCTATCAAAAAGAAAAAACATAACAAAACCCAGACACCAAAAAATAGCAAAAAAGAGGGAAACAAAACCCCAAAGTAGACTACAGAACCTAAGCTAATTCTTCATTTTCCCAACTATATCAACATAGATATCCCTAATGTTCTTATAAACATTGTCCAGAGAGTAGGCACCCTTAGTTTTTCTCCTAAACTTTGCGACAGGACCTGGCATGTCCGAGTGAGTCTCTGAATCAATGTGCACCTCCTACTCCTCATCTTGCCTTGTTGTTGTTCTTCATCCTCATACTCCCCGTATCAAACAGAATGGTTGTGGAACTATTGGCTGGAGAGTTACCCTTTCAAAGAGATTGAGCTACATCAGCCGGCTCATTGAGATTTCGCAACCCCTCACTTGTTTCCTACAAAGTAGATTTACTAACATTCACAATTCTAGTCATTTTGTTTTGAATGCTATCAATATTTTCTCCAAAATGGAAATTTTATCCCCGTGATCTTGGTTAAGATTATTAATACCCTTTGCTAAATTACAAGTGTTGGCAAGGATATCATCCAACTTTTGAGAAGAAGGGTAACCATTCTTCAAAGTATGAATTTAAAAAAAAATTGCCTCCAGAAGAGCCTCCTGACTCTATAAAAAATTCTTGACCTTAGAATTAACATGGGAGCTTTCCCAGATAGAGGAGCCTTTTTCAATACGGGTATCCTAGCCCAAATCCAAAGGAATTTCAACAAGAAGATCTATGTCCTACTCAATAAAACTCTTATCATCAGGAACCACCTGAATTGAAGGAGTAGCTTTCTTTCAAACAGGGGATCTAAAAACCTTCAAAGGAGTGCTAGAGGGTATTAGGGTTCCATTTCGGCTTGGCCCTATTGGGCCTAGAAATTGCCTGACTCTTTCCAACACTGATTTCAGGAGAATTAGGCACAAAATCTTGGGAGGGCACATAATCTGAATCATCTTCCTTTGAGGACACAATTCTCTTTCTCTAAGAAGAAGAGGGCATACAGCTAGAAGGACTTAGGGGAGCCTTCCATTTTTCCTTAAACATATAATACACTCTATCCCCATCCAAATCAACATCGTCATGATTAGTACCAAAAGTATCATAATGAACCGTAATGTTCTTCTTAAACTCAATCCTAGAAATAGGAGGAGGGCATTTTTTTTATTTGAAGGGATTTAACGTATTCCATGATAAGTAAAATAAGTTCCTCATGCAAAAAGAGGGAAGATGGCTTACATTTCTCTATGTTACAACCCATTATCAATATAATATAAGGTGTCTCAAAATATGTAAGAATATTGTATTATTTATGTCAATAAGAAAAGTAATTCTACACAATCTTTATGTTTCAATGTTAGATTTAGTATTACCCTCATCAATTACATTTGTATTTGTATGCAATCTCACCATCTATTTTTTCCATTGCAATTTTAATTGATGCAAGTCTCTTTCTATGAAAGAAATTAATTTAAATTATAACAAGGCAATATATGATATATGATCTAATTCATTTTAATTTTACAAATGAAGGCAACATTCCACCATAAAAATGATTCTACAAGTTTTATGATGTCTTTTCTTTGCATCAATCTATTAAACTTTTAAAACCTATGTATACTTGTGTTCTCTATCTCCTTTGGTGGTTCTTACCATGTTGTAACCACATTTAAATTGTTCACATACTAGTAAATTGTACTTGGGCATAGATTAGCTCCATATAGTCTCATGATGGTGTTCATTTCTTTTCTTTTGTACTGCTTATGTTTTAAATAAAATATTTTTTATTCTACTACATTTATGGATTCATACAACACCTCTTTCTCTTTTTTTTGCTTATTAGATGGCTCATTAAATAAAGAACTTTCCTAGAAAGTAGAATGGGGTTGTTGATTATTTGGCCAAATGAGCTTCTAACTCCCATTTTTATTATAATCAAAGAAATAAAAAAAGTATATGTACTACTATATTGTTAAAATATTTGACCGAAGACTATAATGTTTGTTCCTCTTTTAAAACGTGAACCAATTAAGTCTGTTTATAGCACGTACTCTTGATTAAATCCTTTTAATTTGAGACAACGTTTAACAGTCTATTTGTAGATTAAAAATATTATTTTTATCCGTCACTTAGCAGTAACGTTGACTGACGGTCGTCGTTGGCAACTCCAAGTTTTTGAGCGTTCCTTGCTATTCAAAAAATTGGGCGGAGATCATTTTTTGTAATGTTTCTGTTTCATAAATATATGATTTTTTCAATTTAAAAAACTGAAGCGAGAAAAGGGAAGCATAAACAGGCGCCGGAATTTTAGAGTGCATTAAGAAAGAAGGTTTTACAATATTGTAATGCTGCACGATCTTGGCGGAAGCCCAAGCTACTGGATGAAAACACGGATAATTGATGGTCTAGGCAGAAGCCACGTGGGCGGCGACAATGACCAACTACACATGAGCTCCCCTATTTGAATGCTACATCTGCATTCATCCCGCATTCATCACTCCATTTTTTTGCGAGAGCAAGGAAGAAATCGCAGTGCATTGTAGAGTAACCGAGGATGTGCAGCCTTGAGAAGCGAGGAAACGTGTACATCTTGACGTTGGTGGGTGAGTATGAAGACGAGCACAGGCTCAATCCCACAGCCTTCGATGCATCGCCGACGCCCTCAATCAGGTCGAACAATCCCCCGACGCAGCAGCCCTCGTCACCACCAATACTGGCAAACACTTTTCCTGCGGCAACGATATGAAATGGATCTCCGACAGCCCCCACGACCGTCTTGACATTGTTTTAGAGAAGTTAGAGAAGATGCTCGCTGCCTTCATGAGGCTCAGTGTCCCCACCCTCGCTGCCATCTGTAGCGGCGCGGTGTCGGGTGCTTACATGCTTTCTCTCACCCATGACTACCATTTCATGGCTCACCATCCCTCCTCCGACCTCTGCATGTGCGAGCTCGATCTTGGCCTTCCCTTCAAAATACTTAAGGAGCAGCTCTCTCTTTCCCTAAAGAGAAGAAAATAATTAGGAGTGTAGATGAATGACAAGAACTATATAGAAGAAAGAATTGAAGAGCTTTGTAAAGATAGAAGCTTAGAAGAAGCTAATGCAGTCATTGAAGACTTTCTTGCAAAGAATATCATTTTACATGAAGAAGTAGAAAGATGAAAAGAGAACAAGAAGTTCACTCAATCAAAATGTGTGAAGTCATGGAACTAAAGAACAAAGCAGAAGATGACAAAAATATAGCACAAGAAGATAAAAGACTGCTGAGTACAAGACTAGAGGAAAAAGAAAATGAAATCCAGCACTTATCACTTCAGCAAGCTGATTTGGTAAGTCAACTCAATAATGCAACACAAGAAGTTGTAAACCTAAGGACAAAAAATGAAAGACTGCAGAATGATCTCAATACTGAAAAGCAAACAAATGAAAGTATGGTGAATTCACAAACTAGCATGGATCAGGCAACATGACTGAGAAATCACGGACATATTGGATTAGGATATACTGAACAAGGTGAATCCTCACAACAAGGAGCTCAAAGGAACAAAAGACCTAAATGTAATCACTGTGGTAAGATAGGGCATACATCAAATAAATGTTGGAGCAATGGAAAGTCAAAATTTAATGGTAAATGCTACCGCTGCAACAAAAATGGACATAGAGCAAGTGAATGCAAAAAAAACCCTAAGTTTGAAGGGAAATGATACAAATGCAACAAACAAGGTCATAAATCTTCCGAGTGCAGAACTAAGAATTGGAATCCTGCTGAACAATTAGCCAAGGCAATTTTTGGTTGGGGTTACAACACTTGGTAAAAATATTGTCACTGTGGTGAATATGGACACATTGGTGCAAACTATGTGAAGACAAACTTCAGAAAAATAGATCCTACTAAGAGATGCTATGTGTGTAAACAACTCAGTCATCTGATCAAGAACTGTATGAACAAAGAAAAGGTTGATACTAGTTTTGAGAATGGTAAAACCAAAGTCTCAAAAATCAGAGCTTAGATGAGAAAGCAATGGGTAAGGAAATCCTCAAACAATTCAGATCAAACAAATGAAGGATCTAATGACACCCTAAATAGTGAGATAGGTGGATCCATCATTATAGAATAAGAAAGTAAGGAGATGCATGTAACTATGCAATAACAAGCCATCCTACATTAGTTTGAGGCAAGCAATACAGTCCATATCCGCATATTGATGCATAAGGACATATTGTAGTTCAACCCAAATGAGAATGTTAGTTACACCCGAGTCACTCTAGTTCACCCGAGCTGAGTTGGGAAGTGTAAATAACTGGAAAGTTAGTTTCACCCAAGCTTCCAAGTGAATCTTGGAGAAACACTCGAGTCACGCCAACTACTATGTATGGAGCATTTAATGAAATACTATAATGGTTGAAAAACTTTTATATATGAAGGATTGTGAAGAGTATTGTTTACAATGCTTTCAGTTTACAAGTCAATTAAGAGCTTTAACAATTCTGTGCAAATTCATGATTGAAAGTGGATTTTGATTATTTTGTTTGAGCAAATATGGCATCCACTTCTAGTAGCAAGGTCAAGAAAGGTTCAGAGATGCTAGTAAGGAATACAATTTGTGATCCTCCCCTGTTCAAGCTTCATCTAATAGTTGCAGAGGAAATAGACATGATGGGAGATCATTCCCTAATCCCTCTGAGAGTGTTATTGGTCAATGACATTCGTAGCTTCTATCACTGCAACATACAGGAGCTTGCAACCAGTGAGATGAATCAAACATATGAGAATTTATGCACAAATGGGAAACTGAAGCCCGAGCATAAACACCTCGAAACCAAGGGTTTGACACATATCATGGATATGTTGAGGGACTTCCAAAAAAATTGGATGATATATGTTCTTATTCGTGTTCATGACATGCAACTATGGCTAGATCATCCTATGAAGATCACCAAGCACATAATTCATCATGTTACCGGGTTCCCTATGCTAGACAAGCCAAAAGTTACCAAAACCCTAAATAGGGATGAACTAGTAGAGTTAACTCTTGCCAAGTGGGATGGCAGAGGCATGAGACTCAATGGAGTAACATACATGGAGATGAAATTTGGCATTCATGTGATAGCACACAAGATATACAACTCAAGTAGAGCCAACAGTGTTGCATGCGAAGCTGTTGACCTAGCCTTCAAAGTTGTCAAGAAAAATTAGGTATTTGACCTAGAAGAATTGCAGCTCACTCAGTTGAGAAATAATATGGAGAGAGTCCGAGTATCAAAAACCAATTGATGTAATTTTGTTTCTCTTCTGATCTACATACTATTTTATGTTTAGAAGTTCTTTCCCTCCAAAGGAATAGTAGTATGGAAAAAGGATAGACCAATCATTCATAAAATTAATGATTTTGTAGCTGAGATGGGAGATCATTTTGATAGTATCATGGATGGATACTTTGAAAGTTTCAAATAGAAAATGCAGAGTAGATATAGGATTCCAAAACAACTAGTTGAGAAGTACAAAGAAGAAATCTATTTTCTAGTTGATTATGACAAAGTGTATATACAAGCAGTAAAGCCTAGGGTTGCATGGGTACAACCCTTGCTATATGAGGTTAATAATGAGGACACTAATGATATCATAGAGGATCTTGTGAATGAACCTTTCAATCCAAAGGCACCCTACTTTGGAACCTATGAGGAAGCTAAGAGCAGGATATCTCTGGAAATTGAGATTCCGAAGATATTGAAGAGAGGAAGAAAGAGACTTGATACATTCAAGAAGAAGTATGGCTAGACCTCCAACTCTCCTTTAATATCTGAGACCGAAGAGGAAATAGTTAAAATAGAGGAGATTGAGGAAATTGAATTTGACAAGGAAGAAATTGAGGTTAATCCTCCAAAGAAGAAGAGGAAGACAACTCGTAAATAGAAGAAAGAAAAAGGCACTGCTCCTATTGTAACCCTAAGAAGATCTAGGAGAAAGCTTATATTAAGTGATGAAGAGGATGAAGATGAAGAAGATATTGTGGTCTTCACTAAACCTACACCCACACTTGATCAAAAGATCAAAGACCTTAAAGAAGGAAGAGCCATGAGTTATTTAAAATCACTGAAGTATGCTTCTAGGACAAAAGAAGAGAAGAAGAAACTTGAGCAAGCAGTGGTGGAGAAGATGGAAAAGTGGAAATATGACCCTTCCGAGTTGAAGTGCTATATGACAGAATACTTATTTAAGGCATTCTCTATTCCCTAGAAGAATGTAGTACAAATTGAAAGAGATATAAGGGAAGAGACATCGAAGTAGGTCATGCCTGCAATGAAAGGCAAAGAAGTGAAAGAGGCCTTAAGAAAATATGAGAATTATCACACCCCCAGATTCAGGGCATTTCAAATATTGAACAAAAATATAGAAGAAGTAGCTCAGCGTGCCACATTAGTGTGGAAATCAATATTTGAGATTGTAGAAAGCAATGTGAAGGAAGAAATACCGAGTACAAACCCTCTAGTACAAGTAAATGATGACCCTTTACCTGAGGTATAGACTATTGAAGAGGCCAACACAGAGAAGATTGCACTTGAGGTAATGGAATCACTACCCCAATCTCCCATACACATCATAGTGACTCTGAGAAAAGACAAGTTTGCAGAATCTACATCAGAACAGACAAAACCTGAGCAATGGGCTCCTCTTACTACTGAGACATGCACACCCAAGTCAATGAAAGGCAAGGTAGACATTTCTACTTTTGATTTATCAGTTAGTATTGATCCAACCATTGGTAATATAAAGGTCAATGACCTAATTGGATTGAATATTGATACTAAGGATAAGGTAGATAAAGGAAAGGAAATTGTTCCTTCACTGAGTCCTGAATCAGAGCCAGCAATTACTAATGAGATAGATCTGGATAAAGAGATTGTGATTCCTAATTGGGATCTATCCAATGTATCTGTACAAAAAATGGATAGTTTGGGAGAACTATGGAAGAAGAGGGCCTCACAATAGAAACTCAGAACAGAAAGACAAAGGAACAAAGTACTTTAAAATGTGAAAGGCATATTTGTAGATGCTTTGCAGATTGAAGTCAATGAAAGTGACTCAACAATAGACCAACTTGTTGACATTGTCCACAAGTTCAACATAGACATGAATGGTTAGGAGAAGTTACTTAAGAAGGCAGAGAAGAAATTTGAGAACAAGGTTCTAGAGAGAATTGCAAAGAAGATTGCAATTGACCAAGTGCAGCATACATAGATTATCAACACTCTATAAACCACTGTGAAAAATGTGGTAGAATTATTTATAAAGTTGAGTGACTCCTCTAACTTTACCCTGGAAACAAAGAATAAGATAGTAAAGATAGATGGTGACATGAAGGAAAGTACAAGGCACTTAACACTTGACCCGAGTACTAGTTTTGCTCACTTCATGAAAGTAAAGTATCATACATATTTACAAGCTGAAGTGTTGAGAGAAGTAGAAAGATTTATAGAATCTCTTACAACCATTCAGAGCCAACTTATACCACACATGAATGGAATGGAGAATCGAATAACATGTGCTAAAACTCTCATCCATGAAAATAACTTCTCAGTTGTCGAGCTGATGATAGAGCTATCTACAGAATTCCAAGTAGAATTACACATCTTGAAGGTGCTATAGGATAATTGGGACAACACTGTGTCTCAAATTTTTAAGGTACATAGTGATTTTCAATCCTACTTCGAGATAACCCTGTAGACGACATTCTTTTTGGAATTCTTGTCAAAAACAAGGGAGAAATATCATTGTATAAGAGGAAGATGTGATTGTAAATATCACATGTACAGAGAATAGTATAGAAGATATATGTTACAATATCAATTTTGAAAAATACAAAAATAAAGTCAGTTAGACCCGAGTAGTAGAGCAAGTGTCAAAACCTGAGCAATTTGTAAGGGAGAGTTTGGCATATCTGATAAATAGTTTAATGATAACTATTTTTGTGACTAATGCCAAAGAGGGAGATTATAGACCTTATGGAAAGACATATTGTCAATTAGTGTCAAAACACTTAGTCATTCAGTGTTACCTGAGTATACAGTGTTACCCGAGTGTATAGTGTCACCCAAGTGATCAACATCACCCGAGTGTTCAGTATCACCTGAGTGACAATTTGAAGCCAACTTTGCATATATTGATATTTGTTTATTGCAAGCCGACTTACAAAGTTATTTGTTGGATAAACATATTTATATAAGATATTTTTTTATCCAATTATGAAGGAGAATATGTATATAGTATGAATGTATAATTAGAAGATGATATGATTATGCGAATGGCAGTTTGAGTTAAGTGAAGAAGTGTTCAGGACATCAGAGACTTATCTATCACATTCAGGTGATCAGTTATATTTCACAGGATCTTATTCAGCTATCACAGTTGCACAGAGCAGATCATCAACTAGTTCATTCTCACGGGTGGATCAGAAAAATTCTTTAACAAGGTCGACCTAACATTCCTTTCTTTAAATATCTTAACAGAGTTGCATTACTTTTTGTATTGTACAAAATCCTTTAACAAGCTGGACCTAACTATCCTTTCTATCCTCCTAATAGGGCAGACCATTAGAAGTGGTCATTGTAAGATTTAATAGGCTAAATTTATACTGCTATGCTAAATCTTGTGGGTATCATCCCCACCCCATTTTTACTTTCTTTTGGAAGGTTTCTGGGTAACCAAATATTTTTTTATGTTTTGTATCTGATTCTTTACTTTCAAGTTATATGAATGCAAACAAATAAGCTAATCTAACTATGGACTAAAAGGATTAAGTTTTATTGATTCCTGATTCACTCCCCCCCTCTCATTCATTGGGCACATCATATAAATCCAATACTTGTGCCACATCAACAATGTTTGCAAGATAAGTGAGTCAGACAACTAAGTCAAATTTCAAAAGTATATGTGGAAAAAAAAGAAAGAAAGAAGACAAGGTTTGACCATAACTGTCGAATAGATTAAGCAACAAATGATCTATAATCATTATAATCAATATGAGTATCGACCAACTGTCGAATGCACCTCAATATCATTACAGTTTAGTTTTTACAAAATGTCATTAGATAATTGTGATTTCCATATATCATAAAACATATCTTTTAGTTTTGCCTTCATTTGGAGTTTGTGTTAATTTGTATTGCTATGATACAATACCATTTTATGTGGCCAGGTGATGGCTCGAACTACTTGACATGCTGCCTTCTGCAGAGTGCTTTTTTTCAAACATTGTAGCTGCAAGTTTAATGGTAAACATGCGAGAAAAATGTGAAATCGTAGATGATGCACCTGAATTGTTTGCCAGATTATTTTGAAATCGCATGGAAGGCTATGACAGATACTACTACATTTGTTTCAGCATGTTTTGATGTGTTAAGGGGAGGTCCCTAACGCAAGGTGAGTTTCATGATTTGGAAACAATGTATAAGGGGGCCAATGTTAGCATAATCATTGTTTGTTCAGCCTTTTTGTAATTGAATGTAACCTTTGGAAAATACTCTTGTAATTATCGTTCTTCTTATAGGCCCCATTTGGTTGAGGAATTAGAAATTGAGTCAAAACCTAATTATCTCAAAATAAGGTTTTGAAATTCCCGTTTTGTGTATTCGGAAGATAGGTTGGACCGTTTGGTTGACTTGGAAGATGACTGAGACAATCCATCTTCTACATTTGGTTGCCAATTTTGAAATTAGAATTGAAAGAGTGAATGCATAGTTGTTACTTTAGCCACATGCCAAGCAGTATGCTTGAGGCAAGTATTGTTTGATTTTTTTTCGAACAAATTTCAGCTACTACAATCTAGTGTGATAAGTGACGGAGCATAACATGCGATCTAGTGTGATAACTAATGGAGCATGACATGCGATGTTTTTAATCTAATATTTGAGTTTTAAATTTGATCTCAAAGCTCCATATTTTAACAACCTCTTCTTCCTTCAGGTAATGAGTTTGATTCCCCCACCATCTGTTCTTTATTACAGATGCATTGATAACATATTGTCAGTGGTGTGCAATGACCTCACCAACGGATGAGGTTCAGAGGACCTTTCCAGTAATATTAACGGAAAAAGAGGCTATCTTGAGAACACTAAATGCAAAGGTTATTAACATGAGGAAAACACTCAGATCTACATGCCCTAATGCAAAAGATCGAGTTCTCAACAACAAAGTGTAGCCCAAGTTTCTCACAACTTGGCTCTGGTGTAGGATTTAACGAATCAATCAGTAAATATGGCATTACGGGAATTATTAACAATGGAGTCACAAAGCATAAAAATAAGAGAAAAATAACAGATCTGCTAAAGAAAGGCTTCAAAGAATCGTGGTACAGAAACTCACAGACCTGCACATTGAATTCTTTGAGAGAATAGTGAGCGACATGAAAGCGCGAGGAGTGAAGCATGAAATCATAAGAAAGGCTCTCATGAATTATGCTCATAATTTGTTGGATGGGCTGAGCCAAAAGCAGCATGAGCAATGATCTGTGGTGGAAGGAATTACGGGTCTTCTTTTGCCTGGTAAAAATGCGGTGCTCACCAGTTTTCTATGTGGTTTGCTTAGAACGACCATTATAGTGGATGCTTCGTCTCAGTGTAGAATGGAGTTGGACTCGTAACTCACAATGAGTCTCGATTGCGCGACATCTCACAATCTTCTATTTGTTTCTTTCTCGCATAGCTCTGATATGATGTTTGACGTTGAGGTTGTGCAACATGATCAAAAGTGGGAAGGCGATGGAAAAGGTTTCGTCGCCGATGGAAAAGGTTTCATTCCCAAAACTAGAATATGATTTCATATTCCATCTATTGGATGGGAAGATTATGCCATCCATTTTGGTATCAAAATCATATTTTGATGTCCAAAACCATAATTGCATTTTAGCAAACCAAACGGCGGATTTGGGAAAAAAGTGGAAGTTTCGCACCCAATCCCGCCTCAATTTTGGTAACCAAACAGGACCTTATGGTTTTCTAATTTCTCTGTCACTATAGTATTTATTGATGACATGGTATCTATTCTAATTGTTAAAATTTTGAAATGATTTAATAATGAAATACTATTTTTCTCTTTTAAAAATAATGTGATTATTTGTCTTTCTTTTGTATTGATAAAGTAATAAAAATTATCAATCTTTTAATAGCTTTAAAATGAACCTATTTACTCATTTTATCTCTGAGTAGAATCAAAATCTCTAAAAGATTTTAGAGAAATAAAAAGTGATTTTCCTTTGAAAGACTATATATAGCTAATAATTTAGTAGGAATTTTGACCTATGATTCATCATCAATTATGTAATATATTTTCAATGAATAAAGAAATTAGTGTTCATATATGGTGAATTATATGTAATATAAAGTGTCAATCCTTAAATTTTTCAATTTTTTATTAGAGGAAAACTAGTTTTTATAGGGACCAAAAACCCAAGTTTAAACAATAAGAAAAGTCATCCTATCAAAAAGATAAAACATAACAGAACCAGACAGGACCCGAACACCAAAAAATAGCAAAAAAGAGGGAAAAAAAAAAAACCCAAAGGAGACTATAGAACCTGGGCTAATTCTTCATTTTCCTAATGATATCAACATTGATATTCTTAATGTTCTTATAATCATTGTCCAGAGAGTAGGCACCCTTAGTTTTGCTCCTTATGTTTGCGGTAGGACCTGGCATGTCCGAGTGAGTCTTTGAATCAATGTGCACCTCCTACTCCTTATCTTTTCTTGTTGTTGTTCTTCATCCTCGTACTCCCTGTATCAAGCAAAATGGTTGTGGAACTAGCGGTTGGATAGTTACCCTTTCAAAGAGATTGAGCTACATCAACCAGCTCATTGAGATTTCGCAACCCCTCACTTTTTTCCTGCAAAGTAGATTTACTAACATTCAAAATTCTAGTCATTTTGCATTGCATGCTATCATATATTTTCTCCAAACTAGAAATTTTCACCTCGTGATCTTGCATAAGATCATTAATACCCTTCGCTAAATTACAAGTGTTGGCAAAGATATCATCCAACTTTTTAGAAGAAGGAGAACCATTCTTCAAAGTATGAATTTCAGAAAAAATTGTCTCCAAAAGAGCCTCCTGACTCTATAAAAAATTCTTGACCTTAGAATTAACATGGGAGCTTTCCCAGATAGAGGAGCCTTTTTCAATAGGGGTATCCTTGCCCAAATCCAAAGGAATTTCAACAAGAAGATCTATGTCCTGCTCAATAAAACGCTTATCATCAGGAACCACCTGAATGGAAGGAGGAGTAGCTTTCTTTCGAATAGGGGATCTAAAAACCTTCAAAGGAGTGCTAGATGGTATTTGGGTTCCATTTTGGCTTGGCACACACTGGTTTCAAGAGAATTAGGCACAAAATCTTGGGAGGGCACATAATCTGAATCATCTTCCTCTGAGGACGCAATTCTCTTTCTTTGAGAAGAAGAGGGCATACAACTAGAAGGACTTAGGGGAGCCTTCCATTTTTCCTTAAAAACATATGATACACTCTATCCCCATAAATATCAACATCATCATGATTAGTACCAAAAGTATCATAATGAACCGTAATGTTCTTCTTAAAATCAATCCTAGAAATAGGAGGAGGGCATTTTTGGATTTGAAGGGATTTAACATATTCCATGATAAGTAAAATAAGTTCCTTATGCAAAAAGAGGGAAGATGGCTTATATTTCTCTATGTTACAACCCATTAGCAATATAATATAAGGTGTCTCAAAATATGTAAGAATATTGTATTATTTATATCAATAATAAAAGTAATTCTACACATTCTTTATGTTTCAATGTTAGATTTAGTATTACCTTCATCAATTACATTTGTATTTGTATTTGTATGCAATCTCACCATCTATTTTTTCCATTGCAATTTTAATTGATGCAAGTCTCTTTCTATGAAAGAAATTAGTTTAAATTATAACAAGGCAATATATGATATATGATCTAATTCATTTTAATGTTACAAATGAAGGCAACATTCCACCTTGAAAATGATTCTACAAGTAAATTATGATGTCTTTTCTTTGCATCAATCTATTAAATTTTTAAAACCTATGTATACTTGTGTTCTCTATCATCTTTAGTGGTTCTTACCATGTTGTAACCACATTGAAATTGTTCACATACTAGTAAATTGTACTTGGGCATAGATTTGCTCCATATAGTCTCATGATGGTGTTAATTTCTTTTCTTTTGTACTGCTTATGTTTTACATAATATCTTTTTTTATTATACTACATTAATGGATCTATATTGTATCTCCTTAATTCTACTATATTAATGTGTTGAAATTTTATTCATAATGTTACATATAAATAATTATTCATACAACACCTCTTTCTCCTTTTTACTTATTAGATGGCTCATGAAATAGAGAACTTTCCTAGAGAGTGGAATGGGGTTGTTGATTGTTTGGCCAAATGGACTTGTGAACAAATATATGATTGGAATATTGAGGATAAGGAGCAATTACCTCCCGAAATAGTTGCTTTGTTAGATACAAGGTTCTTTAAGCTCTTTATGGAGCGGTCTCTCCTGCTTCTTTATATCTTTCTTGTTAATAAATATTTACGAAGTTATACAATTTTCCTTTCTTTTTAATATTCTACCTATTTAAATTTTCTATTAACTCTTATAATCAAAGATATAAAAAAGTATTTGTACTACTATTTTGTTAAAATCTTTGACCGAAGACTACAATGTTTGTTCCTCTTTTAAAACGTGAACCAATTAAGTCTGTTTATAGCACATGTATTCTTGATTAAATCCTTTTAATTTGAGACAACGTTTAACAGTCTCTTTTTAGATTTAAAATATTATTTTATCCGTCACTTAGTAGTAACGTTGACTGACGTTCCTCGTTGGCAACGCCAAGTTTTTGAGCATTCCTTGCTATTCAAAAAATTGGGCGGAGATCATTTTATTGTAATGTTTCTGTTTCATAAATATATGATTATTTCAATTAAAAAAACTGAACCGAGAAAAGGGAAGCATGGGAAAATAGGCGCCGGAATTTTAGAGTCCATTAAGAAAGAAGGTTTTACAATATTGTAATGCTGCACGGTCTAGGCGGAAGCCACGTGGGCGGCGACAATGACCAACTACACAGGAGCTCCCCTATTTGAATGCTACATCTGCATTCATCCCGCATTCATCCACCGATTAGTTTGCGAGAGCAAGGAAGAAATCGCAGTGCATAGTAGAAGAGTAAGCGAGGATGTGCAGCCTTGAGAAGCGAGGGAAGGTGTACATCTTGACGTTCGTGGGTGAGTACGAGGACGAGCACAGGCTCAATCCCACTACCTTCGATGCCATCTCCGACAGCCCCCACGACCGTCTTGACATTGTTTTAGAGAAGTTAGAGAAGATGCTCGCTGCCTTCATGAGGCTCAGCGTCCCCACCCTCGCTGCCATCTGTAGCGGCGCGGTGGCTGGCGCTTACATGCTCGCTCTCGCCCACGACTACCGCTTCATGTCTTTCGAGGACTCCGCGGCGACTTTGGAGGCGGCGATTAAGGAGGCGGAGAAACTGCGGGCAGGGGATGGGAGAGAGAGATCTACCGCGGCTTCAGGTTGGCTGCCTTTCCCGGAGTTGTGGAGGGTCTCGACACAAATGTTCCCTACAACATAACCGCTTCTTTCCACATAATTTTCCAGCAAAATACGATTAATTAATGTCTCTATCATCCGCGAAATTAATTTTCATAATTTCATTTAGTAATTGATCAAAATCAATGTTGGAATACTTTCCAAACTATACAAACCAACTTCATGAAATGTGTAATACATCATACTCCCCCTTTAGAAGTACTATTAAAATGTAACTATAACATCATGTCATGAGGAATCTATCTAATATGTGTTTAATAAGAAGGGATGATTGATTCCAACAATAACATGAATAATAAATTTTAAATTTAATTTAAATATAAATATATAAATAAGTTTATCAAATTTTAATGATCTATCTAATAGTAGAAATGGCTAAATATATCCATTTATCCATCAAATGAGGCCTTAAGGTTCCCACTAGAAACTTTTAGGACTGTATCTCTATAATTGACAAATTAATATAGTTCAAATAGAATCTAGTAGGAAAAATATTTTGTATCCCATCAAAATTGATTTTAGAAATAAAAATCTTCTATGTCTAATATTAATACTACTTACACAACTAAACATCACAAGTTTTTTCATTTCAATAAATTGAGTTGACTAGTGTAGAGTTAAACAAGATTATTATTTTATACTTTGTTGATGTTGTCATCTTTTTTTTTACAAACAAGAGTTGAGAATTGAAAGTAGAATTAAGGAATTCAACTTTAATTGAAAGTAATCAAGTAGAAGTTAGAAATTTATATAAAAAATCTATAGAATCAAGAAATTAGTGCTTTTGGCATGCTTAACATCTTTGAATTTTTTTTTTTTTTAAAAGTAAACATAATTGTTTAGAGATACTGTGTACAAACTATACCATACAAGATGTTTTGTGCATTAAAAATTGGAAAGGACAAATTATAGAGTCACTGTTCACCTTTCTAAAGGAATAAATAGAAGATGTGGATTTTATTTGTTGTGGCTATCAATTATTTCAAAACTTATATTTTTAAACTTGTTTTAACACATTGGTGGTACTTTCTCTATATTGTGAATTAAAAGAAAAAATAAGTCGTATAAAAATAAAAAATGTGCAATGTGCAAAAAGAGAGAGAAAACTCAAATAGAGGGAATTCAAAAGAGATATGTCCAATCCTTGCAACATGAGTCACACAACATAAACAATAAGCAATAATAGAGAGAAATTTAAGACCAGTCTTTTATTATCATCAGAAAATCATATACAATGGACTTGCAACATGCAGACATACAAGGGGTGGCAGAGAAAGTATATGAACCACAGTTACCAGGAGCTTGTGAAGTCCTAGCTTGACTTGTTGTGGGGTGGAAGAGAAAGTATCTGACCCACAGTTACAAGGGATTCAGGTAAGATGGTTTGTAGAGGAAATCCTAGAGGATGCAAGAGAGATGCAAATTCAGTTGTGTTTGACATGTTAGGACAAATTGCAGCTAGGTTAGAAGTTATGGAGATGGCCTAGAGAAGAGATCAACATATTAAAGATGTAAGTGATGGAGAAGAAGAAATAAATGAAGAAGTAGCCAAAGGAGGTGAAGAGAAACTTGAACCTGAACTTGAACAAGGAGATGATCATTTTATAAAATCCCTAACTATAGTGAATACAAGACCACATTTTAATCTAAATGATTATGAATGTAAATTAGACTCTAATTAATTGCTAGATTGGATCATAGAGATGGAAAAATACTTTGACTAGGAAGGAATAAATGAAGATAATAAACTAAAGTACGCTTGCATAAAGTTGAGAGGACGTGCATCTTTATGGTGGGAATATTTGTAGACTGATAGGAAAAGAAAAGGCAATGTAAAATGAAGTCATGGGATAAGATGGTGAACAAATTAAAAGATGAGTTTTTACCTGTTGATTACCAAGTAAGTTTGTTTAGGAAGTTACAAAACCTAAAGAAAAAGGATCTTTGTGTGAAAGAATATACTAAGGAATTTTATAGGTTGGATATCAAATCTGGTCATTCTAATGATGATGTTGATAAGGTTGCAAGGTACCTAAATGGTTCAAGGAAATCAATTCAAGTTGAGATTAGTTTGGTAAAATTATACAGTATAGAGGAAACTTATCAATATGCCCTAAAAGCTGAAGAGAAGTTGAACAAGAGGCATGAGAAGAAACAAAGAGAAAGAGGTGGAAGATTTCAGTGAGGAAAAACCTCAAATGGTGGAAGGTCTTATTCATAACAAAAAAAAGGAAAGACAGAGTTTAAAGATGAAGATTCATACCAAAGAGATGGAAGAAACTTTTAGAAAGGAAGTGGATCAGGTAGCTATAGAAAGGATGATAGAAGAGTGTTTAAAGGAACATGTTTAAATTTTGGTGGAGAAGGACACTGAGCCTTTGAGTTTACTGAAGGAAATTTTGAGAAAAGAATAGAGAATAAGGGTAGATATGCTTATGTAGAGAAGGAAACTACTGAATATTTAAATAAACAAGAGGATGATGAACCCCTAATGGCAAGGAGAGTCTTATATCATGTTTAGAAACAAAACAAAAGTCATTGCAGAGATGAAGTATGTTCAAGACTAGACGCAAAGTAGAACGAAAATGTTGTAAAGTGATCATTGATAGTGGTGTTTCAGATAATCTAGTCTCTCAAGAGTTGGTTGACAAGCTTAAGTTGTGGACATTGAAGCATCCAAAACCTTTATCAGATAGCATGGATAAAAGATGATAATAAGGTACTGGTAAGTAAAAAATGCCTACTTAAATTAAAGATAGGATCTTATCATGATGAGTTTCTTTGTAATATTGTACCTATGGATGTGTTTCATATCTTGTTGCAAATGGGATGAAATAAGTATTGTTGCCTTTGATTGAGAATCCTAAGAATAATAATTGTACTTGTGTTAGAGTTTGTTTGGTTGAAGGGAGGAAATTCTTGAATGACTTGAAGAGTGAAAATATGTGTTATGTATTGATCCCTAAGAAATCTGATTTGGGAACAAAAGAAGAACACCCTAAGGAGATAAAGAATTTGTTGATTGAGTATGAGGACATAATTCCAGATAATGTGCCTAATAGATTTTTGCCTATGAGAAGTATTAGTCATTGCATGGATCTAATTCCATTAGAAATTTTACCTAATAAAGCAGTATACCGAATGACACCAGTAGAGAATGAGGATTTGAATAGACAAGTGCAAGAATTATTGAAAAAAGGATTTATCAGAGAAAGCTTGAGTCCTTGTATAGTACCCTTAGTATTAGCACCTAAGAAGAAAGGAGAATGGAAAATTTTCACTGATTTTAGAGCTATTAATAGAATCACAACGAAATATTGATTCCCTTTTCCTAGGATGGATGACATAATGGATTTTTTTAGTGGTGCCCGATGTTTTACAAAGATAGATTTGAAGAGTGGATATCATCATATAAGAATCAAAGAAGGAGATGAGTGGAAGAATTTATTTAAGAAAAATGAAGAATTGTATAAGTGGTTGGCAATGCCTTTTGGATTGAGTAATGCACCAAGTACTTTCATGAGATTGATGAATGAGGTATTTAAGAAATTCTTGGGTAATTTTTTGATTGTTTATCTTGATGACAAAACTGATTTTCAGTAAGAGTAAGAAATGTCATTTGTTACATCTGAGGCAAGTATTACAAAGACTCAGGCAAGAGAAATTATTGATAGACATCAAGAAGTGTTCTTTTATGAGGGGAGAGATAGTGTATTTTGGTTTTGTGATATCTATAGAAGGATTGAAGATAGACCTTGAGAAAGTGAAAGCAATTGTTGAGTGGCCTACACCTGAGAGTGTTGGAGAAGTCATATCATTTCATGGATTGGCTAGTTTTTACCAGAAGTTCATGTTAGCATTTTTCCCTGACCTTGTCAAAGAAAAGGCTAATTAACGAGGATCAAACTAATCCTCCTACACTTTGAGCTCAAAGGCTCAGGCTGGTGTACCTATTGGATTCACTCTTTCAGTGAATCAAGAAATGGATTCCTTCCCATCACACTAAATCTGGCAATCATTTACAGCTCTTTAAACAGAAAAGTAAATTGAATTGATTTTATGGATTGATGATGACAACTGCATAAAGGAGTAGAGATAAGTGCCTTGTCCATTGGGAAATAGAGTCATACAAACATACATTCACATAAAACTCTCTAAATCTAAACATACAGGACCCGAATGAAATGCCTTACAAATCATTCTTTTCACTCCAACACCTAGACATCAGATTCATATCCAACCTTGAAACCTCTGGACTTGTCTATAAAATTTACTCCTTCCTTGAAAGAAAATAAAACACAAATTAACAGTTACCTTATAACTGGTGCACTAAAATGCCTTACAAATTTATGCACAAAGATTCAGAATCAAGCACAAAGACATCAGACAAATACTGGAAAGGGATTCTATTTTCTTTTCATTAAAAACATATGATTCAATACATTTACACAACAAAGAGCTCAAAACAAGACATACACAACCAGAAAGCTGTCTTGCAGCATTAATTTCACCATCCCTGTATAATTGAGAAGAATCTAAGATATAGAGGAATTGGGAAAACAAAATCAGTCACTGACACCTGTCCTTCTTCTCTCAAAAAATATCTTCAACTTCTTCCTCCTCTAACTGCAAAAATTTGATTTGATCTACACTCAAAAGGCTCACAAAATTAGAATCCTCATTCTGAGACCTTTTCGGTGATATATGATACTTGATATTTTGGATAAAAATGCCCCCTGAAATCATTTATCAAAGCTCCTCTCTCATGCACATTTTTGAATAATTCAAAATATTTTGAAATTATTTCAATAGTCAAACTATTGATTTGAAATGACATTTTAAAATATGTATATTTTAATCCTTTTTTCTCACAGTGCACCAGAATTGGACAAGTGGCATTCGCTGATTCGTTCTAAAAATTCATCTCTGCATTCTTGGCTGGCTCCAATTTTGCCTTAGCGAGTGCGTGAATGAGCATGATTTCTCAGTCGCAACAGTTTTTTACCTCATGGAAAACCTTGCGCAAGTGCGTGATGAGCTGAGTCACCCACTCACGTGCCTTTTCACGACCTTGGAAAACTATGGGCGACTGCACGACTGAGCTTGGTCTCACACTCGCGGGCATTTTTGGATCAACTGCAATTCATTAGGGACTACGCAATGATCTTGTTGCTCACTCGTGTAGCATCTGACCTTGACCATGAACCCTCTGCAATCGCGCGATGAGCTACCTTTCTCCTCCGCGACCATGCAACATCATCTGCAAAATTTTGTCGGTCGGCCAACTAGGCACACTTATCGAGGCAAGGCACCAACCACTCACATGTGGATAGCTTCCTCTTTTTCTTCAAAGTCATATGTTAGCCTTTTTTCCTTATAAACATTACTGTAGTTGATTTTGGGATCAATGTGGGATAATGAGTTTTATGTTTTTAAAGCTTTCTTAGGTATTCTTGTTCAAAATTTAGTGGCCCACCACGCCCACTATTCTTCCAGCTAGGGGGCCCACCATAAGTCTCCTGGCTCTTATTCATATCACAATATAGGTGCTGTAGTATATAAACACTACAAAAACCTGCCCACAAGCAATGTGGGATATTAGCTTTATATTTTTTTACAAACCTGGAAGCCTCTCTGCTTACCTGCGCAATTTCTTATGCATTTGTTTTGTTCATTTCACATGCCTACTGGTCTGCACTAGCTCCTCTACATGCTTCTTGTGCAACTCCAAACACCATAGTGCATACTCCTCTTAAATTTATGCATAAGTCTCCTCAAAGTATTTCGCAGACTCCATTCCATCCAATCGACTACGCAGAGATTTGCAACTTTTAGTTGGTAGTATCAAATGGTTCTGTTTTTGTTTTATGCACAACACCTTGCTGGAAAATGTATTTTCCTAAAGCTTTAGACTCTCTCCTTGCGTGGGCTCCATTCCTCCCCTTTTCAATGTGTGGCCTCCTGTATGCACCTATTAATGCTTTTAAAATTTATATATATTTTTTATACAAAACCACGCATCATATGCAGCATTGTCTGTGCTTCCACGCAGCTTTCTTTTGTCTTGGTATTATCTGGAATTCACCTCATTCTCTGCATAGAATCTCTTAATTGCATTGCGCAAATGCATATGCTATGCTATTTGTTGTTTTTAGTTTTTGAAAACTCTTACTAATTCCTACGCAACCTTTGGAATGATTAAACAAAAACTTCAAAGAATCCCCAATACACTGCGCAAACTTTCTTAACAACTTCTCAACCATGTTTATATGTGCTTCCACTTTTCTATGTTTTGCTTGCTTTGTACCCGCTCTATTGCATTCACATACAAAATTTGGGGATTCCTTCCTTGACTACATGGGTAACCTCCTCCGGTGCGGGATCCTTGACAAATGTATTTAAAACATCTAAATCTCCTTTGCAATATGCAGGGGTATCCTTCTTTACACCATCTACAGGACCTTCTAATTTCAGCATATCATTTCATTGGTTGCTTCTTTCAAAAGTTGTTTGGAAGCTTTTCCCTATACATTGCACAACTCCTTTTAGTTTCCTTGCGCCATTTAATATTTGGCATACTTCACAAATAATCGCACCTTTTCCCAATGAGCTCTTGCACACTCCTTTGCTACAAGGCTATTTAATTGCTTTTCTCGAATAATCAATTTAGGAAAATTTCTTTCCAACTGGATCATGACGATGAGAAAGAGAAACCAACCAAGAACATACAAACCACCAAGGTAGCCTAAGAATTTTACAACACCAAAGTAGTTGCGATGTATAGTTTCCACAAGGTAATCTGAGAGGACATTGACCTGCAGCGCTACCTTTACTCCCTACTTCTTGTTAAATGCATCTTGCATTTCATTTAGGGTAGCAAAATAGGATCCAGATGTAAACCTATGAAACATAATCTGCATAAATGTTTTGTCACCTTTACTCCTGAAAATTTAAGGTACAAAATTCAAACTCATAACATTCCACTCAGAACCATGCAATGTTACAGCTGACGAAGATATTCCATCATAGTTTCCAGAGTACTCATATGTTGTGCAGAGGTTGATGCAGTAGTTTTTATCTCAATCCCAATGGCTGAAGCAACTAGGCTTTCATTTAGTTAATCTTAAAATTCCCAAGAAAATAAGTATCTATCAGTATTAAGCATGCAATGCTTGCAAGATATTCTAAAGAATGGCCCCTTTGCAAACAATACAAAAACTTTCCTTGAGGCCTAAGCCCGATCCCGGTAATACACTTTCACATATAGAGTACAAAAAAATGATCCTCATTCTGAAACAATCATTTGACAATAAATTACCAACCTCTGAAGAAGGCAATTTGATAAAGTGCAATTCTGAAAACACTGTTAATCTACACAAAACCTCTTTGCTTTTTACTTTGAAAACTCAACCAGCAAAACCCTCATGATCTGAAACCTCAGTAATAGATTTAGTTTCATACAAGGATCATGAAACTATCACTAACTTGCTTTGATGATCCATGGATTAAAAGACATTAATATGTAAAGTCAGAACCTAAAACATTTTCTAAACAAAAACACAACAGATATGCATAAATTGGGTTTGGAATCGACAAAGAAAAGTGATCAATCAGATTGGTAGAAGTCTGCAAACCTCCAAGTAGGTACAAATCTGTGCTTACAATACGAGGGAAAACTCAATTACCTAATTCATTCATCTGAATACACATTTGTAGGACCTCAAAGTCGGTCATTCTGTAATTCTGCATTTGACCATTTGGCAAATTGATAGAAACTGCAAACGGAATGAGCTTAGAAAACTGACCAAATGGATTCATCATGACCTAAATAAAGAGATATAAGAAGTATTTTACCTCTATAATATGATGCAAAAGGAATTGTTTCAATTAGGTCACAAGGTCAAAAGTTACAATTGGTCAAACAAGGCTATTCAGAAATCTGGGCAGAACAAAGAAACAAGACATTTCTGGAAGACCAACTTTGAGGGATTGGAAGACCTATCAAACAGAATCGAAATGGATTGAGCTTTGGAACATAATTTCTCTAATATACATATAAAAAATTCCTCAAAGGGGCAGGCCATGAAACTTAACAGGACACAAGATATTCAAATACAAACTGGCCCGCCACATCAAGCTGACACTAAGGCAAAAGTGCAGATTTGGACAAGCACCTTAGAATGGCTATCGCCAAAACATGTCCAAACTGAAATATGAGGGTTGGAACCCACTAAATATTCCAAATGAAATGTGAGGAACATGTCTCCCAAGCGGGTTTTCACACAAATCAATAGGCCTCTTTTTGCATGTGTTCAAAGTAAGGATTCTCCACAAGTTTTTAGGGGTTATTCACCTTGCCTTGAGGAATTTTCTGTATAGTCACTCCAAATTTCTCCAAACTTTGAGAGTACTAACAGTTCTTAAGGAACTTAAGTTTAGTTTTTAATCCTATGACTGATACAGTGAGAGGAGATAGGAAAGAGATCAAGTGGACACATGGAGCATATAAGAGTTTTGATTTTTTGAAACAGAAGGTAACTGAACAACTTGTGTTAGGTCTTTACCGTATTTCAATAAAGTATTTCAAGGGGATTTTGATGCATGTGGAAATGCAAGTGGAGAAATTTAAAGTCAAGAGGGTATACCTATTCCTTATTTCAGTGAAAAGTTGAATGATGCTAAGAGAAGATATTCATTTTATGATGAGGAATTCTATGCCATAGTTCAATCTTCAAAGAAGTGGAGATATTATTTGTTGCCTAAGGAATTTTTTTTGTATACTCATCATCAAGCACTACAATATTTAAATAGTCAAGGTAAATTGAATCAGAGACATATCATATGGGTTGAATTTTGGCAGAGTTATTCATTTGTGTTAAAATATAGGAGTGGTGAGATTGCATGGATTACCTAAGAGTACAGTTTCTGAAAGACATAGTAAATTTGTTGGTTACTTTTGGAGGACACTTAATTTGGAAGAATATGAAAACTTATTTGAAGTTTATTTCTACATTTCATCCACAAACTGATGGACAAAAGAGTTAGTGAATAAGAGTTTGGGAAACTTATTAAGGTATTTGGTTGGAGAAAATCCTAGAAATTGGGATTAATCTTAGCACAAGAAGAGTTTGCATATAATAATTTAGTGAATAGAATTAAAAGGAAGAGATCGTTTGAGATATTTATTGGTTTTAATCCTAAGGGAGTATCAGAATTGAGGGATATTAGTAATGAAAATAGGAGGAGTGCTAAAGCAGAAGAATTCATAGAACACATGAATGGATTACCTATTTAGGTAAAAATTTATTTGGAGAAGATGAATTAGACATATAAGGAGAGAGAAGATATGAGAAGGACACATAAGGAATTTGAAGTAGAGGGTGAATTAATGGTATATTGAAATAAGGGTAGATTTCTATTTGGAACATATAATAAGCTGAAGATGAGGAAGTTTGGAATGTGTAATATCTTGAGGAAATTTGATTCAGGGAATGCATATGAAATGGAGTTACCAGAGGATATGGTCATTTCACCTATATTCAATGTTGCAGACTTGTATGAGTATCATGAGTCAGATTTTCATGAGGGTAATGGATCAAATGTTGAACAGGAGTACCCTAAGATGCAGAAGGATGAGATAGAAAATATTTTGGATAGCATAATGAATACAAGTACCAGAGGTAAGAAGTATAAGGAATATCTTTTCAAATGGAAAGATAGACCAGGGGAACATTCTTCATATATTTCTCAGGCTAAGGTTGACCATCTTGGTTATCCTTTAGCCCCAACAGAGTGAGAGGATCACTTTTAAAATAACCTCAAGTGTCTGATGCAGGAGCATCTTGGGATCTTGGCAATAGTTCATCAACCATAATTTTTTTTAATTGTTGTTTTCCTATTTCATCGATCTCTCAGTTTCTTTTTGGGATCATCTAGTTTGGCTCTTTTGCACTTGCAATCCTTATAGCATATTCTCTATATCATGTTCAAACTTCTCCTAGGTTTGCATCTCATTTGGTTACTTCGCGTATAAGATCTCACTGATTCTTGGCATGACTATTTTTTTCTTCCTATTTTCTGGCCAATTTTTTTTTTTGATCTTGTGAAGGATTCTCTTGATTGACAAAGATTAACAACTTATTTATCGATGATCTTATGTTTTTGGCTGACCTACATGAGGGATCGTGATTCATATTTATTTTATTGGAAATAGATCCTGGTGATTTGGGTCCTGACCTATTTTTATAATACATTTTCTTTCTCATTGGGAAATGTAATCTTTCTAGGCTGACTTGATATTTCAGAAGGTTTTATAATCTTATGGATTTGTTCCTAAAGGGGAATCTTTCATAAGATTATCTTGTTGTAGCTAAAGGCTAAGGATTTTGTATAGATATTTTTATTGTAATCAGGCTTGTATGGCTGACATGAATGACTGCATATTGCAGATCCATTGTATATGGTTTTGTGATGATAATAAAAGGTTGATCTTGTATATATCTATGTTGTTTCTTATTGTTTCCATTTTGTGAATCATGCAACAAGGATTAGATAGATCTCTTTTAAGTTCCCTCCATCCTTGACAACACCAAATATACCCTCATTACATGCT
The DNA here is from genome assembly GCA_018584345.1 of Thuja plicata. Lineage (NCBI taxonomy): Eukaryota > Viridiplantae > Streptophyta > Pinopsida > Cupressales > Cupressaceae > Thuja > Thuja plicata. Next base: position 829,750 of record MU226887.1, on the reverse strand, counting down.
AAGGTATTTTAATTTACTTTTCATCAATCTAGATTATATTTACAATAAATAGATGGTGTCACTAACACCAACACCAAATGAATTTGATATGCCAAGAAAAATGCAACCTACATAGGTATCAAAATGGTAATGTCCAATTGCTATCTTGGAAGATTTGGATTGAAAGTGTTAACTTAAATATTATCAATTGTTCAAAGAGTATCCAAATTCCTAGTTGGATGATAAAGAGCTTAATCTTGGATATCAGTAATATGCTTAACTCTCTTCAAGGTTATAAAATATGTCATATTTTCCCCCATAAAATTGTAAAATTAATTATGTAAGAATTTTATTCAAGGATATCTCAAGGCAATTGAATGAGACATGCATTTAAATTTTTAATTCAGTTTAAATAGTTTGGAACTATTTTGAACAAGCATAGCCTAACTACAAAGCTTTTGGAGAGACTGATAAAGATGGAACCAACTAGAGAATAAGAAGAAAAGCTAAAGGAGTATAATGGTGATATTTCCAAACTAGGTCTTGGAGAGAAGTTCACAAAAGCATTACTAGATATTCATTATGCATTCCAGAGGGTTGATCCAGTGTTGTTTAGGGATAATTTTGAAGAGGAGGTAACATGTATTCAAAATTCATTGGAGACATTAGAGGTTTGTCTTTTTTCTTTTAACATACATTTTAATGCACCACAATAGATAGTTTCATGTAATTAAAGAATTCAACAAGCTTATATTCTTTTGTATTACTCTTTATTATATAACAAGCATAGAAAGAAGTCAAATGTAGTAGTCTGTTTCTCAAGCTATTAGAAGTTTTCTTAAAGATAGGTCGTTGCACATGAATATTGGTACCTTCCATGGTGAAGCTCAATATTTTAATCTTAATGGTCTAATAAAATTGGTATATATCAATGGGGCTTATGGGAGGACAACATTCCTTCATTTTATTGTCCCAATGGCCCTAATGGTGTAATTCAGACTTAGAATCATATGAGGTAGACTTAAAATTCACTACTAAATCCAAGAGTGTTTTGATATCCAAGATTTTAAAGGGTATAATTATTCTTTAAAGGGTCCTAGCTCAATGGAAGAGCACATTGTTTAAAAGCATGAGGATGATGGTTCAATTTCATCATGCCCTAACATGAATTAATTTATGATATTATAATTTATATTTAACATAAGTTATATTCTCTCTAATGAGAATATTTTTATTATCTTAAGAAAGACAATAAGTGTAATTAAAGATATATCTATCTCTAGAGAGATAACATTTTTTTTTTATTATAGCTATAGTCTCTATAGAGAAATAAAATTGTCTGTCAAGAGATGTATTTTTAGTGTCTTTATAAAGATAGTTTTTTAAGACAATAATGTAAGAAAATTGCTCAAAAACAATAAACAAGTTTTATTTTGTGTCAAGTTAAGACAATTTACTCAAAAATTATCTTAAATATTATCTTAAGAACATAGATAATGAAATTGGGTGACGAGGGAAATCCAGCACCGGTTGGGAGTAGTGAAGTGTTAAGAGATTATAATGGCAAGTTTGTTTCGGTGGTGGTAGTCTCATTGGGCTATTAGTCCAATCACCTTGATTAAGCCATTGAATTTTTTCATGTTATTGATCTAGCCAACAAAATAACCTTAAAAAATGTATGAATTAAAGGGGATTCCAAAATACTATAGATTGTCTCCTTCGTAAGTCCCCCCATCATGATCTATTAAAAGTTGGATAGAGGCAAAAAAATTTATTTTATCCAACTTTGATAATGTGCAAATCTCCCATGGTGTCCAGGAAGCTAATCAGGTCGCTTATTACTTTTCTTATAAAAGGGTCAGGTTAAAAGTTTAGCAGATGTGACAGAATGAGAAGGATCTGGGTGCTAGCGTGAAAGCCTTGACCAATTTTGACTTTATAAATGGAAAAGTTGCCTCATTTATTAATGATGAAACTAATTAATATTTGAAACATCATGATCATCTATATGGTTTCAACACCATTATTATCTATACAGGGTATGAGAGATGACACCTTCTGTTGGTTACTTGGATGAGTTGTTGGTTCTCTTCTCTAGTTTTTTGCTCTGTGAATTTCAGAAAGGAGATTATTGCTATCATAGGGGGAAGAAGAAAGTGGGTCAAACCAATTAACTATGAGAAGCATCTGAAGAATATGAATATTTGGAGGCTTATTGCGAGAGGTGGGTTGGACATGTTCCTCAATAAGCTCCATGTTGCCGACCCTAAAGTTACAAACTACTTTGCGAAAAACTGGAAAGATGGAGAAAATGTTTTTTTTTTGGGCAAAAGGTGAGAAATGATGAGAATGTCATAGGGGAAGTCATTGGTCTCTCTACAGAGAGTGTGATGTTCTTTCAGGATAGAAATTTTCCTGAGGGTGCTGTAATCAAATCTCCCAAGACTGATGAAGAAAGGGATGCGTTGGTCAAAATCTCAAACATATATTTTGATGTCGCACACATTAAGCAGCTTTGAAGGGAGACTGTCAAAGTCATCATGGAGTATATCATGGTTGATGGCAAATTACGAGGGTATATGGATACCATCTCACTCTCCTCAATCATTTTTGCCACAAGGTTAGGGTTTCATTTCCTTAATACATGTTTTATTCTCTAAATATAGCATTAAGGCTCATGGGAAAAGTTGTAGGAAGAATCATTTTTTGCATGCTGGTCTTGGAGGGATACAACCCTATTTCGGTCTTGGAGGGATACAACACTGATATAAGCCTTTTAGAGGATAATGAGGAATGGGATACAAATTGGGAAGATGAGGATATTTCCTCTCCCAAGAATATTCTTAAGGAAACGTCTCAGAGTAAGCCCCCAGGCAAGAAGGACAAATCTGAAAAATCTCTATAGGTACCTCTCAAAACATACAAGTAAGGAGAAGGACTCCTTAAAGAAAAAGTTGGTTTCTTCTTCTGAGGACTCTCTAGAGGAGAATTTTGCTACCCCCGAGGCTACAGATGGTTCTTATTCCTTGTAACCTCCCATAGATAGGGATAATAGGCCTAAGTTCCCCAATGACCTTATGCCTGAAGATCATTATTTTAAGCCAGACAAAGAATCCCCTACTGATATTCTGGAAATCACTAAAAATGGGGTACTTTACTACTTCAGGCTCATAAAGTGGGAATTTCATGAGATAAAGGAATTGAGATTAAAGCACATGGTAGTTAGTAGAAAATTAGAGGAGTTGGAAGCCAAAGGAATGTCTCAGAAACCTCTTGGGGTTCTATGGACTAAAGAAAAAAAGTTATCTATGGCAGAGTTTCTTCAAAGAACTGTTGAACTCATGGACAAAAATTTAAAAAAAGGATAATGAGAAGAAGATCAAGAACTTGGATGAAGAACTAATCAAAATCTGGAAACTTTGAACACCGTCATGGATTACAGCTACAAGGTTGTGAAGAGGATTGCTTCCACTATGAGTACTTTGGTGGAGAAACTGGAAAAATCCCAGCAGGGTAATATAATCGTGGACTTGGAGGATGATAAGGGCAAGAACAAGAACAAGAACCAAGATATTGGCTCTTTGAGGAGGACTAGAGCCAACCTGAAAAGAAAAGTTGATTCCTTGCCTCAACTGATCCAAGACCTGATGTAGGCGGCTGAGGAGATGTGCAACCTTGAAGCTGAGGTTGCATATACTTTAAAGTCTTTAGGTTAGTTTTGTTTATTCCTAGTTTTGACTTTTTGCTGATTTTTTTGTGGTCTTAGTTGTTGTCCTTAGGTTTTAATCTGTTTAGCAGCTTTTACTTCCATTGGACTCTTTTAATGTTTACTTTTTCTAGCTTGTAACTTTGATTAAAACCTTCTTTTTCCTTAATTAAAAACATAGATAATAAATTATAAATCTTTTAATAATTCAACATTCTAATGAATTATACATTGTCAACATCTAATCCTTCAATATTACAAATATAAAAGACATCTAAGAAATGTGCAAAAAAAAAAAAAATCAATAGAATGATCATTTTTAAATTGAGAACAATTATAAGTATTATATAAATATTTTTTTCATTCCACTTAAAATTAAAGATGAAATAAATACTCATTTTATATAACTAATATAAAACATAATTCCCACCTCATCTTTTTTATTTCTCAACAAACTAAACCTTAATCTATACCAAAATTATAAAAACGCAGTCAAAGTTTTACTCAACTATAGTCTTCCTCAACAAGCCAGACAAAGATAAATCTCCAAACACTACTAGTACATTATGACAACGATAGGAAAAAATTGTGTTGATCATGTAATATGCTTTTTAATTATTGATTTTCTTTGCCGATTTATTTCAATACCGACAAAAGTCAGAAACAAAGTGTTGTCACAACAAAAAAAAAGTCACTCCGCCTTACTGTTAGGCCCCGTTTGTTTGGGGAATTGGAATTTGACTCAAAACCTTATTATCACAAAACTAGCTTTTGAAATCCTGGTTTTGCATCTTGGGGAATTGGAATTTGACTCAAAACCTTATTATCACAAAACCAGGATATGATTTCTAATTCCACCTATTCAGTGGGAAGATGATGCCACTCATTTTGGTGTCTAAACCTGGTTTTGCTTGACGAATCCGGAATTGCAATTTAGAGAAACAAACGTCGGATTCGCAAAAACGGGAAGTGTCACTTCCAATTCCGCCCCAATTCCGCGAAACAAACGGGGCCTTAAAGAATGAATAAAATAGACATTTTAAATTTGAAAATAAACTACTCGAGGAAAGAGGACCAAAAAATTATTAAATAAGATTGTAATGAAAACAATTCCACATCTGAACGCAATATTTAAAGTTGGAAAACTGTTTTAGGAGGTGATAGGGAAATGTTGACTGTATTTGAAACTTTTGAAACAGTAATTCCATTCACCAAAAGGAAATTTGACATGAAATGGTTTTATCTACCAATGGAAACTCTCAAAATTGTTCACAAAATTGTTCACAGAGAAAATCTTTTATCTCCCAACTACGAAATTGTACAAGGAAACAAAAAATAGTAGTAACAAAACAAAATTGAAACATCTTTCTAAATGTACTGTAAAAGTTTTGCGCAAAAATAGTTTTCCTCAACAAACCAGACAGAAGACTAAATCTCCAATATAACCACTACCAGTAAAATATAAGAACAATAGAAAAAATGTTTGTCGATCATGTCGTGCGCTTTTTAATTCTTGATTTTCTCTGCTGAATATTTTCAATGCCGCGAAAAGTCAAAAAAAAAATTGCAGCCAGTGAACGATTAAAGTCAGTCCACGTTATTTCTAAAGAACTGACCAAATAGATATTTTAAATTTGAAAAGAGACTACTCCAGGGAAAAGGACCAAAAAAATTTTAAATTATTTTACAAAAACAATTCCACACAGGAACGCAATATTAGAAAATGGAAAACTATTTTCTGTGATGACAGGGAAATATTAGACTGTTCTTGAAACTTTTGAAACAGTACATCTATTCGATAAAAGAAATTTGACATGAAAACCATTTTATCTATCAAGGAAATTCCCAAAATTGTTCACAGAGCAAAACAACCACATAAAACTAATAATTCAATTTAATGCAAAAAGTTATTAAATTATTAGGGCTTGAAAGTGGGCAACATAAAACTAGGCATCAGAACTGGAAAGGCAGCCAACCTGAAGCCACGGTAGATCTCTCTCTCCCATCCCCTGCCCGCCAGTTTTTCCGCCTCCTTAATCGCCGCCTCCAAAGTTCCCGCGGGGTCCTCGAAAACAGCGTCCACAATCCCCTTCTCCAACACCGTCTGTGCGTTAAGCTTGTTGGCGCCCAGCACCACATCGCACAGGGTTGCGGGCTTGAGCTTGCTGCGAATCAAGGCCATAATAGTGGTGGCACTACTACAAGTTAGGGTATTTTAAGACAATTGTTTAAGACAAAAATTCGTTATCGTCTTAACTTTTTCTTTTCTTTTATTTTTCATTTATCTTTTTAACTTTTATTTTGATTTTTTGTTGAAAGTTTGAGCGGGAAAATAATTTCATCCTGCCGCTATCAATGTTTTCCTTGCTCTTCAATCAAACATGGTAAAGCTATTATTCTTCGCTCCAGTCCTACTGCACATGCCCTACGATTTATCTTTCATAGGGGGCGCTGGGTGTACAAAGTGCCAGAGTTCTGTAGAAATGGCCATGGTGTTAATGAGCTGAAACATATTTTGGGCAACTTTTGTTGTTTGCCAAAACCCTTTCAGAGAATGCAGGGATCTCGGAGGTCGGGGGTTTCTGGGCTTTCTGAGAGATTGGGGGTTTCTGGGCTTTCTCAGAGGTTGGCGGTTTGTGGGCATTCTTCTTCCTTCAATTACACAGAATAAAATGTCGATTTTGTAATCTTAGAGATGAATATCTCCAGTTGGGCACTGGTACTGGGTTTAATTCAAACCCTAAGTTGTCTTTGTACAGATATGGGTTTCAGCGGCAAATAGGATCTGGGTTTTCTTTTAAAACTAGAATCCCCACTAGAACTTTCTCCAAAATGAAGAAAATCGGTCTTCAGAACAGGGGATGGGCAATAAAACCCCTTTTTATTCATCTTTGCCTACCTGTCAAGTACAAGAAAGATGGCATACTTAAATCCATGAAGAATTTTACACTGCTAGCCATGCAGCTGCTGTGTCACAGAAATCACCTGACGAAAGTTCTTCCTTCGGACGGAAATCGTAGTGGAGGTATTCAGAACTTCTCTGCCTTCAATTTTGTTCAATTTGGCTTAAAAATGTAAACAATGAAATGTTAAAATGCGTGGGTTTTTGAAGATAGTTAGGAAATGATCTATTGATTTCTTTCAAAATCTACAAAATGGACTAAATTAATATACACGTATAATATCTCGATTTGTAAAGACAACATGTTTAAGGAATTTTTCATACCACTTTTGAAAGTAGATCAATATATACATGACACACAGAATATCTCGCAAATTGAAATGATGCCAAATTGTAAAAAGCGACGATGTCTTTGTTTGCGACAAAAATGGTTATAAAGAGAGAACATGCAGTTGGTATGAATTGTAAAATGGTTATCAAGAGAGATCATACAGTTGGTGTGAATTGTAAAATGGTTATAAAGAGAGTATGCAGCTACTATGAATTGTAACCGTTTCCGCTTACTTCTTTATTCAAAAATTTGCATTTTACATGACATTTTATTTAACCTGTAGAGGAAGTTTAGTTTAAATTGAAACAATATTAAAATAGTTAAAACTAAACTCTACTGTATGTACATCATGGCAACATAAGGGTCTCAGTAAAACATTTAAACATTCAAGAATCATTTAGTGTGTCTTTCACTATAAGAATCATTTAGTGTGTCTTTTACTATGAAATTCAAAATAGTTAAATTCCCAATGTCTCTTGATTTTACAGAATAAATAGCATTAAGATGCCAAATGTTAGAGAATAGAACTATTGTCTCTAAATTTTAGAGAATAAACAGCATTAAGATGTCAAAATATTTTTATACCATCACAGTGAAAAGTATCTTATTCCATAGTACACAAATCTCTTCTTAAAACCATTACTGCAAAATAAATACAACACAATTAAAGCAATTTTAGGGAGAAACCCTGTTGAACAATGGACCCTTATTAATGCAAGAACTTGAGGGCTAATAAACTCTTGACAGCTTAAATTTGGAGTCAATAATTCTTTCAACTTTCAATTTTAATTTTGACAAGTGTTTAAATTTTTCTTCTGTTTCTGTTGCATCTACAGAATAGATGTGAGTGATATTGTTCTTTAATTGACAATAAGTGTTCTTTCCAGCATTTGAAATGAGGATATTTTCATCCAAATGCAACTGGCAGGTGTTAAAAGCAAATTCCACCACAATTTCCAGCATTGTAGGTTGCTTATTCTGTGTCTGTGCCAAAATGGGAGCTTTGAAACAGGGCATGGACTGTATCCATCAAAGCATAAAGGATAAATTATTTTTGTTAGATATTTTGTTTTATCATCCAATACTGAAATGACTAGGATAGACCCCCTTTCTGGGTATGCAAAGTTTTTATACCATTTGGAATGTACATTTTGCAAGAATGGGATGATTGTATTTCGTTCAGTCATCTCTGTATGTTTTAGCTGCTTATAGTTCATGAAAACACTGGATGTATTGCTGATAAACCAGTAGCTTCACCCACTTAGAAACACTAGGAACTTCGTTCTTCACAACAAAGACCTTATAGTAGCTTAAAATTCATATATTTGTTATAAAAAGGGAAAAGACACTATCTTTTGGAAGGTTTATCCAGGCTGATCGCACTATTCTAGGCATGTAGAGTTTCAGTCTATAAACTCTATGAAGTTGTATTTAGAAAGAGTTATCAGATTTTGGTCTCTTACTTTTTTTTTTTTTAACTTCTATGTGTTATTGCAAAAGAGTTATCAGATTTTGGCCTCTTACTCTTCATTTCACCCATTCTATAAAATTTGGGCGAATTGCTGCCACATTTTGTGTACTTGCCTAACAGGGCAAATTTCTCCAGATAATTATTTCACATCCTATATTCCTTTGCGTGCCCGTGAAGGCTTACTAATCAGGCTCTCTGTCTGGAATTGCATTTGGAGTTCAAGTGATGAGCAGGAATAACAATTATAATCGAAGCCAAGCTCAAAGAGGCTAACCTAAGGTGCCACATTTTTTATTCTTTATCCTCTTTGCATTGTTTAATTGCTGGAATTTTGATATTAAATTTTCATGAATTTCTTAAGTCCCTTTCATGCTGCTCTGAAATTTTAGTTTGCTATCACAGTTTGGTAGTAAACGTCTGTTGTTTTGTTTGTGTTTATTTGGTACTTGGCCCTAAATTTCCAAAATTTATTGTGGAATTGATGTTTTTTTCATGTTTTCCAAGCTGATAAGGTTCACATGTGACAATTGTAGTAGGCATATTGCGCGCGTCTCATTTTCATGCCTTTTCCCTAAATAGGAAATAATTTGTATTCGAGTTGAGTGGTTCAGAGAAAGATATGTCCTCCGTTATTTTCTAAGTTAGGTAGATCACTTATATTTCTATTCTCTGAGTTTCATATCATCTTCATAATGAATCACATAATGTAATCCTAAAATTTACAGAAAGAAACAAACATAATCTAATCTAAATACGACAACTGTAAAGTCCCCATTCAAGGATTTACCCAAATTTAGTCCTTGATTTAGAACCAGGTGCTTGAATGACTGTATAGTTTACTCTTCATTGTTTGGTTCTTCTTCAATTCCAAAGCTATTTAAAGAAGTTCAGTGATCTCGGAGACTATGTATCTTTTAGATTATATGATTGATGGTAATCAATTTCCTTGGCTTGATAGCTTATAATTTCATAAATATGTATGCAAGAGATCATAATCTCATACACAATTCAAGCACAAGTGACAATAATCTGA
>MU226887.1:791645-816985 GCA_018584345.1 Thuja plicata | reverse complement strand
AAAACCCCGGTGGGAATTAGCACCCACAATGAACTATACTTGTTTATAGTAATCCCTGTTAGAAGATATTTCAACCCTGTTAGGAGCTGTACTTTACAATGCAATAAGTATAGTGACCTGGTTAAGGGTCGGACCCTGTTACGAGTCTTTTACAAATAACCCTGTTAGGGGTGGTGGACTCACTGTCCAAAAGTTCACTTCTTCAATGGTGAAGGCTACAACCTTCTGTATAACAGATGTGCACTATATCTGATGATGAACTGTAGAGTAAACCTGTTGTCTCGATCAGTTCCAGTGTATTACAATCTTTCACTTCTTCTTCACATAGACTCTTGATAAATGAACCACATCTAATATTTTGCTCTGTACATCTTCTGTGTTTTTTCGTATCATTCACACTTAGCGTATCACAAATGACTTGCTATAAGTATCTTCCTCAAAGTATGAGATCATGGGACCTGTAAGAGAACTCTTCATAACATCCTTGTCGGCTCTACTAAGCACATAAGCATAATTACAACCGCGCAAGTATAAACTGAATAGATGCGACGCTTCACTAAGTCGGCCCCAACAATTTATCTCTAACTTTGCAATCTTCTTGAAACACATTTGGCACCTTTAGATAACTATCATTAACTCATAAATAATCATGAATATACACAAGCATATCCTAAAGATAGGCGCAACTCAAGAAACACGTTACATACATCGACTCTGAATAGATACTCTTCCAGAACTGTAACTACCAATAACAGAATTACACAACTTGACTGAAACATCATATCTGGATCTGCGTGTATGAAAATAACATATTAAACATGTCTACAACATGTATCTAACGACGCAAGTCTTCATGTCATCATTCTGATAAGTACATATAGAATCACTACTGTGTATTATATGTTGTCATCAATGACAAACATACAATCAATCAACTGAACAAAATCAAATCTCCAACATCATCTTTCCACGCATGCAGTAAATCTTGATCCACATAACTTGAAGATTCAACATTCTTTAAAATATGCGTCCATCATTAAAAAAGTTTACAACTTCTACATACTTTAGAGTTCTTCATCATTTTCAGAAGGTCTTATCCTTCTAATTCTTTTTTTAAGAGAGGAATTTTGTTCCCACTGGGTTTTCTATTTTTTCTCCTTTTATGACATATTTCATTGTACATGAGTACCTCAATGAGGTTAATAGCCTAGACTCATTTTTTATCTTGTCCTCCTAATTTATTATTCAAGGGGGTGTTAGTGTATTTAATTTATTACACTTAGGCTATTAAATCTAATTAGTCATCCATACACATGTATGACACATATTTATGCAAGTCGTCATCATTTAAGAGTCTATTAGACATGTGTCGATTCTATTTTGACACCTCATCCTAGTTTCTTGGGTGGTTTTAGCACCACTCTAGTCCTTTCCTCCTTTCGTAGATGGACTTGGTTGCACTTTCACATCTATATGTACTTTTCTTTTCTAATGAATCGATGGTCATCTTTTCTCATTATCTCTTAGATGCTACTGGTTTCTAAAATATTGAACACATAGATCTATAAATCTGAAGGATAATAAACATTATCAAGTTTTCAACATTGTTCATTCACCATAGCCACAAAGATGATGGAAGCTTCAAGGAATGTTGGTGGATGATACAAAATTACTAACTACTGATTATCTTGTACCTCTCCTTATGGTGTTGATATGATTTTGTTTCGTTCTCATGGTGTTTAGATTTAGCTTTAGAATTGATATGTATCATTCATTTACTATTAGTTACATGCTCATGCACTCTTCAATTGAATTTATGATCCACCGTTTGATTTCATACCCTAACATTCACTCTAAAACACTTTAGTAGAGATCTTGTTTATGTTTATGCACATTATTTCTCACTACACTCTTAGAAAAATTCATTGTTCAAAGCACACACTTTTATCTTAGATATGACTTGGGTATTCATGAAGGTCAAACACCAAAATGTGGGCTTTATTAAGGAAAGATCCTATATAGCTAAAAATATTTTTCCTCTCTTTCTTCTTGTGTATGTTTAGATCCAAATTTTTATGTTAGGACCTCCAAGTATAGGAAGCTTGATGCTATATAGACAATGATTGAGACAGCAAATTTAGGAGAAAACACCTAGATAAGGGTGTTCAATGCCTATAGAAATTTGGATAGATAGGAGCTCTACTTTTATTGTCCCTAGATCCAAGTTTTTCAATAGTCAAACACCTTTTGGTTAAGGGTTCCCTCCACTCATGACCAATCCTGTTAGGGCTCTTCTTATTGTGAAAATTTCACCCATTTGTATTTGTTCTAATTGTTTAGCTATATATTGGGTTTTGCATGTACCCTAATTTTGTTTCAATAGTTTATATTATCATTTATGTATTCTTATAGACCTAATTAGATCACATCTAAATCAATATATCTATATTATATGAAACAAAGGAGTAGAATCCAGGTTCATTAAGTCTCTTTGATTAGTGTTATTCAAGAATAAAAAATTCACTCTTCACAATGTATAAGTTTTTGAAGGGAAATATTTTCTATTATATGCCCCATTTTAATTTTTTCTCTATATGAAGGGAGTTTTTTTTCCTTTCACCCTATTCATTTAATTAGAATCTAGAAAAAAATTTCTACTAATTATAATTAAGGTTGTTATAATAAAAACATAAGTAAGACATTACTTCATATGTTCAATATTCTAATGCAAATATCTAGTACTACTCGGATTGTCCAACTTAAAAAATAGCTTGATTAGACATTATATGCCAAAATATTCAAAAGAGATCAAGATACAACTTATATAAAGTCTTATACAAAATCTTTTTTCCCAAACACAATCACTGATGAATTGTATCAATTCTGTTTGCCCAATCCACTTAACCTAGTTTTCCTTCCATCCAGGTCAGTATTATGTTGTTAACAATTTGTTCATAGTATGGATGGTCTTTCTCCTTAGCCGCACTAATAGGATCAGTGTTTGCATCGATTGGGACATCACCAAATAGGACAACACCAACTTGATCATCACCAACAAGAACAACACCCACAAGGACAAAACCAGCTAGTTCAGTACCAGTAGGAATATAAACAAGAGGGACTCCATCCAACGCCAAAAGATGGTGTTGTCTTTCTCTTTCTCTCTGCAGATTGATCTCATCCATGAATTTCTCAAGACAATGTTCAAATGGTTTTCTTTCCTCACTATATCTGCTCCATGTGAATCTATGGGAAATCTACCAACTAAACACCCTAACTAGTCTTGTTTGTAGGTCTTAAACTTACACCTATTCATCTTCATGGTAACAGTTACTTGTGCATAAATATGCATAAAAATGAGCCTCTGCAAAGACTGAGTAAGGTACCTATCTCTACCATTAAAAAAGTTGTTATGCATGTGCTTCCAAATTAGCCACAATATTTTAACAAATAAACTAGACCAAAAGATAGTAAAATGTTTCTTAAGCCAATGGACAGAACGACATATCAAATTGCAGTTGTCAACATTCTTATTAAAAGTAATTCCAACTAGAGCCTAGATTTATTTAGCAAAGGTACAGTAAATAAATATGTGTCACAATGTTTCAGAAGTCCTAGAGATCGAGCATATACCCAAATCCCCATTGGAGAGGAAAGCTGACAATCTATGTAGTTGAAAGCGCTAGAAGAAGGATCTCTTCTTGGGTTCCACCATTTTGTACCAGAGATTTTATAGTAATTTATACCAAATAGAGTGTTCCAAATTTAGATTCTAGGCTTTATTTATGTTTAAGCAGATAGCATCATAATCAACCAAGGAAGAGTGAATCATTTTAGATTTGATGCAGGTAAGTGGAGAACCATCTAACCATTTATAGGACACACATCTAGACTCATTAATGGAGCAATCAAAAGGAAGGGAGAGAGTTGTACAAACATTTATAAGAATTGATTAGGTTCCCCATTGAGTGTGTGGGAGGGAGAATTCATGTTTCAACTCATTCTACAAAATCAAAGATCCATTATACATAATATCCGTTACAGTTCTAATGCTCTCGGAAGCCCAAGACATAGTAAATCACCCCTGCATATGAGAAATCCACTTTCCACTGGTCTTTACGCTCCACCACATAGACCTTTCTCCACAAATAAGGTTATAAGAATCAATTATTCCATTGGAGGAAATGAAAGGTCTCACATAGTCCCAACTCTTCAAAATTGATTTAAAGACTTCAGACACTTGCACTTTGAGAGGAAACTGCCTTAAAAGGAGGTCACACAACTAGAGGCCTTTCCATGAGGTCACTTTTAGCGGTACAACCTGGGAAACATTGTATCTTACTAATATCTTCCATATCTCCTCACCCTACAATGCTCTAAATATCCACCAGGAAGCAAGGGCTATACATTGCATCCTTAAGTGGACTTCAGACCCATCCCTCCTTTCTACTTACTCATTGTGCACCATTTCCACATTACCGCATGTATCTTCCTATTACCTTTCTCATCTGACCAAAAAAAAAATATGACCCTCTTTTAAATGTATTTGAATTGATACTAATTGAAAAGCCAAGCTAAAGAGTAGTATATTGTGTATGAAGATATGATCTTCTGACAGACTTGGAACCTCCTAGCTAGTGATAGGTATTTTTGATTCAACTTATTTATTTTTATATCTACTTTGTTTCTCACCCATTTCCACATGTCCTTTAAATGTGGGCTAACTACAAATGGAATCCCCAAATACCTTACTTTATGTCCAACACCACCCCAAGATAGTGAGAATTTATCAATCCACGAAGGAGGGTGGGAATCATCTCACCCGAGTAGAATTAACTTAGGAAGCACAATATTACTTCCTAATGCTTCATAGAATATATCCAAATTCCTCATTAGGGTGTTCATATTCACTTCCTCTAATACTACGAGGATAGTTGTGTCATCAACAAATTAAATATTGTACAACTCTGATTGATCAAGTAGTAACACACCTCTCACTTTGGGTGATAAAATTTATATATCATCAAATAAAACAAGGTGTCTACAAAAATCACAAATAATGCAGCAGCAAGGGGGCAATCCTATCTTATGGACCTAGAGATCTCAAAGAATTTAGATCTATATGAGTTAACCTTAACCTGAGCTCTCGCATCATCCATTAGAGTCTTAACCATTTTACACAAAAAGATAGGGAACCCTATACTCTCCATCATCATGTTTAAAAATCTCTATTGAATCCTATCATAGGATTTATCATAGTCTATCAACAAAATTCCTACATTCTGATTAGTTTGTTTGGCCCAACTCATGACCTCCCAACATGTAATGGGGTTCTCAAGTATATACCTTCCCTTCACAAATAGTGTTTGGGTAGGATTGATTACATTAGGGAGGATACTTTCCAATCTTTTGGCCAAAGTTGTAGCTAATATCTTGTATGAGACATTAAGAAAAGTAATATGCCTCCAATTCTTGAGTAATGTCTTATCTTCCAAAAGGCTTCCCCATACACCTCAAGTAAATCTTCTCCTATCTAGTCAATGTTCTTCTTGTAAAACTTTGTAGGCAACGTATCTGGCCCTGGGGCCTTATCATTGGCAAGAGCCTAAATTACTGCTCTGATTTCATCAATAGATAACTTCCTATATAATGCCTCTACAACCTCTTTAGAAACCTTGGAGGGGATAATAATATGTATGAGCACCCTAGCTCTCTTTTTCTCTCCTGTTATCTTCCATTTAGAATATATTTTTTGTAATTTAAGGTCTCAAAAGCCTTTCTAGGATATCATCTTGATCAGTGATGTTAACTCCTTCCTCCCAAATAGAATCAATCCCATCCTTGACTTCCTTGGTTTTGAGAATTTGAAAGAAGAATTTTGACCCCTTATCCCCATGGGATAACTAGTTCATTCTGTCTCTAACCTTGGCCCTTTGGATTCTATTATTCTATATTTTCCTCAAGGAAACTTTAGCAAAGGCCATGGCCTCAAGTTATTTCAAATAAGAAGGGTTATTTTGCGGGATTCATTCATTTTCTATTAACTTATTATGTATTGCTTCCTCCTGTCTCCTTGTTTCCCTAACAAATTTCTTACCGATAGTTTGAAAGAGATTCTTCCAACTCTGAATGATTCTGGCTCCATCTACTAATAACATCATTCCATCCAGCAACTCCTATTAAATGATCTAATAATATTGAGAGCAAAACATGTTTCCTCGTCCTCCAAGAGTTTGATATTGAGAGTAAAATTCTCTTTCCTGCATTGGGGACCAAGTTGTGGAGGCCCAAAAGAGACTAAGGTTTTGATAGGGGGTATTTAGAAAGGGTATAAGGGACTGCCTATACTTTAGCTTCATCACTGTCTTTGTTAAATATAAAGGAGTCTTTATTTTCATATAATCTATCCAATGTATAGTAGATCCTCTTCCCCCTTACTAAAAATTGCACCAGGTAAACCAAATTCTTGGATACTCAGCCTTCCTCCGAGCTAATGGATTCACTAACCTATAATTAGAAATCATTCTATTCCAGAAGAAGTCTTCCTCTTATTTCCAATCAAAATTAACACCTCCTATATTATCTTGCGGTCTTTTGACCGTGTTGAAATCACCCCCTTAGACCCCAAGAATTATATCCAGATTGAACATCGATTTGCATAATGAGACCCTATCTGCATGATCATTTGAGGTGTACACAGAGCATACCCTAATCTCTATATCCTTAACTTTTAGGATAACCCATACAACCCTTTTGTAGGGAGAAAACCCCCATCTATTAACACACTTAGAAAATTTAGGGCCAACATGTATGGTTGTACCCCCTTTACCTTTGGAGTGGTTAGTGAAAAAGAGACTTGTATCTCTCCAAATGCGTTTCAAATTAATGTCCAAGTTAAATTAAACAACCTTAATTTTGTAGAGCATAAGCAAGTCAATGTCTTTATCCATTCTCAAAAACCTCTTAACTACATATTTCTTGTCTAGGGATACTAGTTCCCTAACATTCCAAGAAGAAATATTAAGGTCCATAAAGATTAATTAGGCTATGTCCATAGATTCTTGAAGTTCCGAAAACATTTGGGTAATTAACTCTTGGGCATCTTAGTCTCCTTCTTTCTAGAAGACGAACCATTGGGCCTTCCCCTTTTCCTTAAAACTTTAAAATTCAAGTGTAGCACAATACCCACAATGGGAATCTTCCTAGGATTTGAGGCTTTCTTTTTTCCTGGTCATTCTAGAGACCTCTATCTTGTTCTCCACAACAGGGAGAATTCTAGCATTTGATTCTAGGATCTCTCCTTCTTTCTGAGATTCAATTTCTCTATCCACATGCCCTTCATCCAATCCTGTTATTAAAATGGGGGTGACAACCTTGTGATTAGCAATATCCAGAGGGCTATCAATAGGGGTAGGGTGACCCCTTGGAGGGACAACATTAGCAAGGATTATCTCCAAGGAAAAATTGGATAAACTATCATCAAATTCATAAGATTTTTTTAGAAAGGCCAAGGCCTCTTTATTTAAACATTCTGAACTTGGAGATGGTCAATCAGATTCCCCGACGAGGTTTCCATCCCCATGGGGCATCATGTCACTATTAATAGGCTCATTATTAACAATAAAAGTCTTGTGCCCTTAATACAAGGACTGGGGGATGGGTCATTAGGAAGTCCCTTAGGGTTATTGTCTAAGGAAGGAGTGAATCTACAAGTCTCGTCGTATCCCACTATGTCCCTTCCTGCACATTCTTTTAATCTATTTTAGAGCCAATTGTTCGGCATTGAGCACTTTGCACTTAGGTCTACTGTTCCCGTCTTCTTTATTAGAATCAGGCCCAAAATCCAAGAAAAGAGGATTATGAGTAAAATTCAATGGAAAAGAGCAATCCTTTTCCTTAACCATTTCCTTCTTGTGAGCATCTCCTATGGTTTTATTTAAATTATCAAGTTCATCATAGAGATTGTCCACATTATGACTTCCATCATTATTCAAGGCATTGTATGTATCATAGTGGACTTTGTCTACAACCTTAGGGTCCAGATTCTTTTGTTTCAGACCCATGCTCTTTCCTTTAGGAATTCAAAGATCACTTCTTTTATAGAGGAGAGGGCAATTGGGCCTCAAATGACCCTCTCTCCTACACATCAAATAAGCATTGACTCTGCCAAGGTAGGTAATAGGACAAGAAAAGGCTTAAAATTCCAAATCAATAATCAATTCACTAGGCATATAAATCCCTAGCTCTAGGGAAATCATAACTCTAGTATCTAAATTAGGGACCAGTGATGAAGTTTAATCATTTTTAATAACCGTACCCAGCAGTTCTAGGGCTTGATGAAGAAAATTCCACAAAACTGGTGGAATGTTCTGAACCGTAATCAATCTGGGCCTTGACAAATCCAGGACTTCATCTTGATTGGCCTCCGACGACCAAGAGATAGCACAAAAACAACTAGAGCCCACATTCTAGAATTGTTTAACAAACATTTGTTTCTGCGAACTATGGTTCTTAAAAAACAAAATGAATAAACTTCTTTGGATCATACGACAGAAGGAGAAATGAAAACAAAAATTTTTACCCCACACTTGGTGCAACCAGTCATGTAAACAAATTCTTGAAGGAATAGAATTGACATCTAGGGCTGCTAAGAAGATCGCAGTATCTTTGAGTCTAGTTTTCTAACAGTAAATAACTGTGGCCATTTTAGAGTTAGGTTTAACAATAAGTGAATGGTGCGAGGGTACCTTACCTCTTCCTCCGCCATTAAATTGCTCACTATCATTTTGGGTAATCAGTAGACTGTCAAATCTGGCAACCATCGGTACAGTTCAGTGCTCCTCCATGACCTACTTAAAGACTTTTTTACCTTCACCTGCGTCTGCTAATGTCTTTGGGGGTTCTGGGTTGTTTGAAAATGGGGATTCACCTCCCATAAAATATCACGATGGAAGGAGCTTGGGGCAATATATATCGAGTACTATAACAACCTGTGAGGCACAAAGGAGAGGCCTTTTATAGCCCAGGTTCCCCTCTCACGCATGGGGTAGGTGCCTTGTTTCTTGATTTTAGAATCTAGAAAATTTTAAAATTATAAACATCAAATATCAATAGGTGAGATTTATCACATTTATATAAACAACCATATTATAAAGAATGTTTTTCTTTAATTTATCACAAAATAAAGTTTCAAACCATATGTTTGTAAAGCTCAATAGTTGATAGAACTTCAAGAATCAATCTTCTAAAACCAAAATTTAGTTTGTTTGGTATTTCAAAAAGCTAGGAAGATTTTACAAATACTAGAATTAGAAGCGTCAATTATAAAGAACACAAAATAAGTAAATATTTATGGTGTCTTGTAAGTTTCCTCTTTAAGACTTAGTATTTTTTGAGTTGCTTGCTACTATTTGTAGGTGTTTAACTTGATAACATGGTGTGTAATCATATTTTTATGATCAAGAATATTAACACTCTTGTTGTGTAGAGCCTAGTATATATTTCCTCTTTTTATTTATTCAACCTTTGCAATGAAATTTTGGTGGTGCTTTGTGCACCACCTTAAGAATAAGTATATCCCATCCTATTGATTATGCTTATCCTTGTTGTATATTTTCGAGTCACCCAAGATGTCAACATTATTTTGATACTCTATTTTACATTGATTCGCAGAAGCAATTATTGAAATTTCCTTCCTTTTCAATTCAGACCCTATATCTTTAAACTCTTGTATCACATGGGTGACCACCTCTTTTGCCTCTTCAAGTAGCTTACTTTGTTTAATTATGTTTTTCTATGGGTGCTCTCATTTCCATTCTTGACTGTAGGTCCATCTCTTGCAAGGAACCTCTTCAAAATATATTATACCCTTACTCATTAATACCTGAAGTTACCATATTAACAATTTCCTATAGCAACTTGGTAGTTTCCTTGAGTGTTGCTTCTTTATCTTTGCAGCTAAAATTTTTGATGACATAGTGTTTATATCTACCACCAATTCATTGTAAGATCTATGTATTGTAATCACCTAAAATTAGTCTAGCAAACCTATAGCCCCTATTTCTGACTAAGTGTTCTTAATAAATTCTAAAATCTAAGGCATGGTCGCTAAATCCTAATTATGTGAGCACTTAATCAAATTTTCTTGCATAATTCTAATCTTGACTTATTGAATCAAATCATCAATCATCAAAAGCCTAAATCTTAAAAAGCATAAAACATTGGGATAAATCAAAAAGTCCTATGTTCCCTTTTGTGAGCACATGAAAATCAATAAATTAAATAAAAAGGGAAAATACCAATTTTGTCTTATTCTCCACAAACTTTACCAATCAAAATCACTTTATCATCTCACATGGATTGAGGGAAGTTCCATCTCTACCATTGATCATTCCCTTTTTCCTCTTAATCTCAACCACTCATTTCTTGGAATTTCCTATAAAAGGGATAGCTCCATTGCTCATGATATACAAGAAGATTTGGAGTAGAGTTATAATGCTATTTTCATTGTAGAGTATCATTGTGCACTTGTAGTTGTTACTTGCATAGTAGTTTATTTGCATTGTTACTTTTTAAAGCTTCATTTCTTAGTTTAACGACATCTTTGTTTCCCTTTATAGCTTAATGGTAGATACATTGTTTTTATCATTGATAGTTTAATCTTGCATTTTAGTCTCATTCCTCATAGTTGCTATGCATTTAGTTTCCTAATTTATACATTTTCATTTTTAAAGCTTTCAAGAGAAAAGTATGCAAATCTATGCATCTTTCTCCCTCTTGCATTGAATCTTCCATTTTGGAGTAGTCAAGTCACTGATTTTCTATGTCCAATTTGATGGGCAAATCATGAGAATCACACTCGCCAATAAGCCAATTTCAAGGGTTTTATGTTATGTTTGATCTCCATTTTAATACTAACCATTTTGATATGATGGTTTATTGAAGTGTTTGGTTGCAAATTCTAATCACATATTTTACCACACACATTTGGTGCCACCCGTGGGGCAGAAAGCTATTTTTTGCCTCATTTTCATGATTATCTCACATTTTGACGAAACTGTACTCATTTTTGTGTGAAGCTTGATTCCAGCTCGTACGACAATTCATGGGACAATATTTTTTCCTATGGTGATATACCATTTATTGTACGAGTCTACTTTACATTTATTTTTTCATTTGCGCTTATTACATTTGTCATACGGGTTTTGAGTGATGCATTTTTTTTCATCTGGGAATGTATTATTTGTCGTACAAGTTTTGATTCTAGCTTGTTCTCTTTGGTTTGTCATTTCAGGAATAGAGAGCATTTTTAAGTGTCTTCTTGAGCTGATTTTGAATTTCTAATTCTTGGCATGTCTTGTGTGCTCTTTTTTCTCTCTGGTTTCATAACCTAACTAGTTTTTGCAGGATTTTTTGGGGAATATTCACTTGTCAAAGTCGCACTCGTACACTTTTCCATGAGATGAATAACATTTTTGTGCTTATAGGACACCTCTTGAAAGAAAGAAAGTTGGGAAACTACTAATGCTTGTGCTTGCAGTTTGCCTTGATTTCATCAACCAAACAAAAATTTTCTTTCTTAGATGATTTCTTAGGCACGTAGTTTAACTATGGTATTTTTTGTTTGTGTGAATTTACACATTAAAGTATTATGCTCTTCTCTCTTTGAGAGAATAAGAAACCCAAACATGTTTGATTAAGTTTGAGAAAATAGCACTTTTCTTTTGGGTAAATGAACATGTGCTTGATGTGTTTGGGAGACACTATGGAGTAGAAGAGTATGCTCTTTTCCTTTTGGAAAATCAGAAATCTTGACCTTCATTACCTATATCCATTTACTTTTCATGCATTTACCTTTAGAGGGCTCGCCAAGAGAGAAATCTTTTGGGAACAACCCAAGTGGGGAACAAGAGAACCCGGCTACTCTACCACACTATAATAAAATGCTTCCTTCAATCCAAAGAGAGGGAAGACATGGATATTTTATATTCCTAATGCTTCTTCATGTGTAGGGCCTAGTTGCCTAAATCTTTCTAAGCAAGACCACATTTGACTATATGCTTGTAGGGCCATATTTTGCTCTCAATCTTATTTACAAGACTGCAAGCGAAATACATTCAACTTGTATAGGGAAAAGAGGTCTCAATATCTCTTGCAAGATTATACATTTTGGGTGCTTGTAGGGCTATACAACTTAAATTCTCTTGCGAAAATACAAGGGATAGTCATGAACAAATGTTCTTACTAGAAAATTTTAGATAGAGGCTATGCGACTCACCTCTAAAAGTATCATAATATTTGTGCAAGGATCAATCCTAGTGGATTACACGGATCACCTGATGATTTTACACCCACCATATGTATTCCCAAGGATGTTCTAAAGCATGAATGTGGCATGAGGGAGCCTATGTGATTCAAGCATTGAGACTCTTTTCAAAACCCACAAGGTGCATAGTCATGGAAAAAACCAATATCACTTTGTGTGAGTCGAAGAAATATCAAGTGTGTGAAATATTTTGATACTAAGCCAATTTGAATCTAGGGGTAGAAAGCGCTGGATTATCTCCTCTTTGTGTTTGGTGTGCTTGAACCACTTGAAACTTGACACTATCAACAACAACAACATTCTTGAAAATATAACACCTCTTTCAAACTTGACAACTGAACAAACAAAACAAGTGGCAAATTGTCTTGAGTATCCTTTTGCAATCTTATCCCCAAAATTTCTAGTTCTTGAATGCATGACTTGGCTCACCCAAAATCTCTTGTCTTAGTCTCTCATATGATATCACTAGTCCTATGATTTTTCATCAACAATCCATTTCAAATCAACTTGGTAAAAAGTGTCATCCAGCAGGTATTCAGACCTCACAACGCAATACCTTGTACCTTGTTTAGAAAATATTTTCATCTTATTTTCTCAAGATATCTAAAAAATGATCATTCAGACACCTTTGAAATTGATATCATCAGCCTAGTCATTCCAGAATTGTAACTTCGATTGTCTTTCATGGTCAAAATTAGAAGTCAAAAAGACAATTATGATTCCAAGGGAAAATTTGTTGACGACCTTACTCAAGGACCAACTTCCTATCAAAAACCCAAAACAACTGATGAAATATTGCAAACGGACACTTCAATTCAACAGTGTAGATAGTCCCCTTGTTTGGTCAATCCAACTTGGTTGCATACAATATATCAACAATGTAAGCTTACAAGTGGGGATCTCAACATGACCAACTAAGTCAGCATACCAGTGTATGTTCCTCCATAGAAGAGCCCACTTCTTAAGAGATTAGAAAGTTTCAACAAGACAAACACTTTCAAAAGATGATGCACACTCTCATACAATTGGATAAGGACAAGTATTTTATGCATCTTGCATCAACAAGTGTCAAAATTCCACCTGACTTTGACATTGAGGGACTCATACAACAAGATGAGGAGTACCCCATCAACATTCTCAACCAACAACTGTAAGACATGAGATGAAAATTAAGGGAACTAAATAAATCAAAAGAATAACCTCCTAGAAAATACTCATTGGAGTCTATATGTCCCTTCCCGTTTGCTAAATACTTGCACGTGTCGTCATTTCCCCCGAAGGTTGAAATTCCTAAATACAAAAATACAATGTGGAAGGTGATAATCAAGATCGTGTAAGAGAATTATGTTCTCTTAGTATGGAGTTCATGCATGAAAGGACATATTTGATGAGATTATTGTCGTGGAGCCTCAATGGCTAAGGCTTAGATTGGTTTATGCAGCTCACACCTGGTAATCAAACATTTGACAAGATTGTGCAAAAATTCATCCAACACTATTCCTATAACATTCTCTGCACAGTCACAATGTTGAATCTATGCAACACTAAGAAACATGCTAGTGAACCATTTGTCAAATTTCTTCAGAGATGGAGAAATTTTTTGTTAGATATCCCAGACAAATAATTGAATTTGAAAATATTGAAATCTTCATTAACAACCTGGTTCCCGAGATGAACTATGCAACACAAATGCAAAATCGAAGATGCTCTTATGAAGAAATGATAAATCACATTGAACAATAATGCTAAATATTGTATCAATGACAACAACAAAGATAAGAGAAAATAATAGAATAAGAACCACAATGTGGTCAATGATGACACAGTTGAATCACCTAAATACAAACCTAAGGAACCAGTATTCAATCTCACTAGTAGCATTCAGGATACTAAGAACAACACAACTACTACCAGTTCTTCTAAGAACACCCAAAACTCTCAGAAAAACAAAGCACCCTAGATGCCATGACCTAAGAAAAATTTTACTCCCTTTGCTGAACCTCTGGAAGATGCATTAAAAATGTTGGTTTCACATAATATCATCACAATACCCAACTCAAAGCCTTGGGAACCTCAAGTTAAGCCCAAGTGGTGGAATGATAATGACTACTATGAATTTAGCAAGAATAAAGGACATTTAACGAATGATTGTATGAAGCTGAAACACGTGATAGAAGATCTGATTGATAATAAGACCATTACAGTCAGTGCCCATGGATCTAATGATGACCATAAGGATTTCAAAGGAGCTATGGTTAACCATACCTATGAAAACACCGACAATGTGATTCACATGTTTGAACCCTTTGATTGACCAATCAATGTCATTATTTTCAAAGATAAGGAATATGAACCTGCTAACGTATCACTCACAATCAATCCAAGGTTACTCTTAAGGGGCTAGCATATGCACCTAAGAAAAATCTTACACCAATGAGAAAAACCTCATCATAAAAACAAGCTTCTATATCACTCCCTGCTATGAACTACAACCTTGTTGATCAATTACAATGCACTATTGTTCAGATCTCCATTCTAGAATTGTTCAAATTGTAGCCATCACACAAAGAAATTCTTGAGATTGCACTTTTGGAGACAAATGTACCCAAGGATCATGACATTGATCAGTTCAAAACCATGGTAAATCATCTAACTTCCCCACATTACCTATCCTTCTCAGAATAGGATGACAAGTGCTTCGTCACCTGCATAATCAACCTCTCCATATAGACATCTTAATTCATAAGCAAAGAGTCAAATTCATTTTGATAGATGGAGTCGCTAATTTGAACATCTATACTCTCAAGCTCGTGACAACATTAGGTTTCTCCCAAAATTATCTTGATCCCAAAGAAAAAACACTATAAAAGCATATGATGAGGAGGAAAGGTCATCAAAAGGACTAGTAGTGCTACCCATCAGAGTGAGGCCGATCGTACAAGATGTTATCTGTTAGGTGTTAGACTTACCTTTGGCATATAATATTCTATTAGGGAGACCTTGGATTCATGATGTGCAAGAAATTCCTTCTACGTACCACCAATGTGTGAAGATCCCAAAGAATGGGGTGGAGATCTATATCCCAGCTAATAACACTTACTCTTGTAATGCCTTGAAGTAGGAAGAAAGCATGGTCCCTCATAACAAGGAAGCCTCCCATGGACCAACATCTGAGAATTCTCACATAGCACTTATGAAGAGTTTTGGAGAAAAATTACAAAGAAAAAACACAAGTATGGGGGAGTACCAATTATCCATGACTCACCTCCCTACATCTCCTAAGTCTTATGGAATTCCATCATCATCCTTTAAACCATCAAGTGGTTAGAAACTGGAAATACGTGAAGGGACCAGCATGGTTCAGGATCATGTCCCTCTCTCTGAAGAAAATGAGGAAAAAGTCATCCTAGCATGGCTTTATAAAGGAGAAGACCAAGATCAAGAAGTCAATCATGTTGAGATATGTCCAGAGAAATATGGAAAAGGCTATCATATTGCTAAACAAATGGGTTATAAAGGAAAAGGACCCCTAGGAAAAAACAAAGGATTGGTAGAGCCTATACATACTGAGTTCTGGAGCCCCTTGGATAAAACAGGAGTAGAATACTATGAACAGAGGTTTCATCCTTCGACTAACAACATCCTGACTAATGCTCGCACAGACATGTTTGAGTATGAGAGTGAAGAGGAAATATAACTCCTCCCATGGTCTTTTGAAAGGCTACTTCACATTCAAGATTCTGAATATTAAGGGGAACCATTTATTCCACAGTCATTTAGCAATCAATCTAGAGCTCAATTTGAATAAAATGAATCCTCATCTCCTTTGTTACAGGAAGATGCTTCGATGACCAAAGAAGAGACAACAAATCATGCCCAATAATATGACCTATCTATGAGAGAGACTGACACAGAGAAAGAGGCAGAAACTGAAATCAGACATCCAAACTAGGGGTAACTAGTTCCTGCCTCTCACATACTAGATCTCTCCATTTCTCAAGTGATTGAGTGCACGCTATTGAGAAGGCTCCAACTCCTGCACAAAGTGGTGAGATTAAACAAGATGTAAATGTCAACAACACTCTCTTAATATCTGAAAACACTTGACCATAGTCATATTCAATATGAAAATGGGGGCAATGTGTAAAATGCTTTAGAGAAATGACATCCTAATTAGGGAAAAACTATGGCTCCTACCCATGTGTTAGACTTACCCCGGTCTGTTGAAACTAACTCTAATAAGTACGAGTGGGATTCTTTGTCTGATGCCACCATTGATATTGAAATTTATGTTATCCATAAGTATGCTCCTCAATTTGAGCCATAAGAAAGTTCTAATGCCGCTCAAGCATTTGAAGAAGAATATGACTCAAATTTTGAACATGATGACATACCTCCACTCCCTCCTAATATAAATTAGAACTTTAAAGATAATAGGAAAAATACTCTTCCTTCAACATTTCATAATTGTGAGGAAGAAGATGGAATAACTTGGAGCCTTATGGATATTGGTCTAACCCCTCATTCCTACCTACAGTCCTCAATAGTCAAAATCATACCACTAATTACTCTTCTATAACGGGTGGCTTCTCGCGAAGTCAGTCAGAATGCTAATGCTAGACCGATTGGGTCAAACTTGCATAATACTAAAAACGACTGGTCACTAGTGCTTCTAGGATGAACCATGGGCTAGGTAGTCCTTTAGAGAGTGCCATAACAGATCTTCTCTTATGGATAAAAGAATATGGGCATACATTTCCCCTACAACTAATTTTTTTTTTATCAGAACTAACATATCTTAAGCATTCTCATCACTGGGATAACTCCTTCAGTTTTTGGCACTCACAATTTTTGGTCCTGCAGATTCTTTAATCTTGCACTAAACATTGGGGGCATCATTTTCATCCACTTGGATGATTTCAACAATTTGATATGATATAGGTAAATTTTTTAAGGTGATAAATGTACTACATATATTTAATAGATTTTATCTTCTAAGAAACTTTAGTGTACCAGACCCCTAGTGAGTACCAGCCCACTAAAGTGGGGACAAAATATAAGGTCTTAAAATTGCAGCCCTATATTTATGACTCTTACGCATCAAGCCCCGTGCATTTATGAATAAGGTCCATGATAAAGTGTTCATAATTTTCCATCATAAGCCTCTAAAGAACAGTGTCCATGACCTCCCATCCCACTTTAGAATCCATACGATTAGACAGTAGTGAGGCACACAGACGTCCCCACAGTGTGCACTCATCTACATAAAATTTGAAATTTAAAAGCATATTCATAACTAACACTTCTTCTAATGTGTGTCCCTTCTCTTGGGTCCATATAAAATGGCTATCACTGCCCATATTGAACCATAAAAGCCTATTTTTCTCATTTTCACTCTCTGGGACTCTTAGATCTTGGGCTCTAATTCTTGTTCTCATTTTTTATTATCTAAAGAAAATCTCTGCCAATTTTCTCATGCAATTTATCATTCTCATAATTTAAGGAGGAGGCTCTCTCTCTCTCTCTCTCTCTCTCTCTCTCTCTGGTATCATGTTAAATTTTCTAAGTTGATATATTATGATTAGCATACTTGGATCGTTGATCTATTTTATAGTAGGAATTTTCCTCCACCAAGAAATGCTCATTTCTACTACTTGCCTTCATATTTTGTCTTTGTGCAATAACAGCTTTCCTCATGTAAGAAAGGTTTTTTTTTCTTTATGTAATAGGGGTTCTCCTCCATTAAGAAGAGATCTATTTCTATTACTTGTCTCCTTATTGGTTTTATCAATTATATCTATTTGGTTGTCCATGGAGGTGGGAAAACCAAAGTGGGGATTTGACTAAGGAAAACCTCTATACAACCCCAACATTTTTTCCATCTTAGTGTATGTAAATGGCGAATAGGTATCATGGATAGAATATTTTTGGGTCATTCAAGGAGAGAGAGTGCATTTTATTTTTTTGTAAAGAGGTGTATCGTATAGTGTGCAAAAGTCCTCGCAATGCATTGGTGTCTAAGGTAGAGAGCTTCAAAATAATCAGGTGTGCAATTTGATGTCTATATTTTTTATTTTTGTAATTGATATCCATAGCTATTATGGTTTATTAGGTATTCATCCTTTTTTTGTTTTAGTTTATATAATAGATACATTGCAAATATAGTTGTTATCTTTTATTTTATAATTAGAGTTTAATACTTTTCCATTATTGTATTTTCTTTAATTAGATTATAGTAGTTAAATTACTTTAATATTATAGATCTCCTAGCTCACCAAAGCGCTAGTAAAGGTGAGGCAGCATAAGGAAGATCTTCTCTTTGAAGGTAGCAAATCCCCTTCTCTACATAGCGAATAAAATTTCTTGCGAGAAAATGATAACATCGTAATAATATAAATAAAATAACTACCTTACATTACCCATGAACATGCACTAGCTAACTAGATAGAAGTTACTAAATATGATTCACATGATGTTTAATCTATCAGATCCATTTCATTACTTAAGCATCATAAGAAATTACATAGGAATATATCTCTAATTACTATGGAAGATAACTAATAATTTTAATATAATGTATTGAAATAATGGTATTAAATATCAAGTCTAAAGCATGTTCTTACTATCCCAATCCTATTGTTATTTATTAACTTATGTTTTCCATGGCTGAAAGAGTATCATCAAGGGTTTTTACCATCCAACCTTGGATTTTTTGATCATCACCTAACGGTCAACTACACAACTTCCACATGGAAGTAGTCCAACCATTCCTTGGGGCATACAAACATGGTTTCCATTTTCTTTCTATCCAATACTTGGTAGCGGGCAGGGGATGGGAGAGGGATTATTCTCCTAAATTTGATGTGTCAGTCATTATTTATATAGCATCAAGCTTCCTATACTTAGAGGTCCTAACGTAAAATTTTGGATCTAAACGTACACAAGAAGAAAGAGAGAAAAAATAGTAGTAGATATATAGGGTCTTTCCTTAATCAAGCCCTCATTTTGGTGTTTGATATCCAATAATACCCAAGTCATATCTAAGATAAAATGTGTACTCTAAACAATAAGTTTTTCTAAGAGTGTAGTGAGCAATAATGTGCATAAATATAAAGTGTGTTAGAGTGAACCTTAGAGTATGCAATCAAATGGTGGTTCATAAATTCAATTGAGGAGTGCATGAACATGTAACTAATAGTAAATGAATGATAAATATCAAATCTAAAGTTCAATCTAAAAACCATAAGAATGAAATGAAATTATAACAAAGACATAAGGAGAGGTACAAGATAATCACTAGTTAGTAAGTTTGTATCATCCACCAACATTCCTTGAAGCTTCCATCATCTTTATGGTTATGGTGAATGAACAATGTTAAAAACTTGATAATGTTGATTATCCTTCAGATTAGATCTATGTGTTCAATATATTAGAGCTTCACTATCTTAAAGATTGTATCTATTAACGAAGAAAGCTACTAGCTTCCAAATGATTCACAAGGTTTATTATCGATTACAAAGAAAAAAATAGTTATAATGATCATGAAGAAAAATTGAGACCAATTCCATAATGTAAACACCAACACCTAAAATATTTGAAATTTAGAAAGACTTTACGTATGATATTAGATCTATAATATTAAATCTATTCCTAAATTTGGAAATTAATGATAATTAAATATAAAATAGGATAATTGATTTCTAAACTAAGATAGAACACATCTCAATTAGTTGGAGGAAATTCAAGTGTACAAATAGTCTTAAAATTGTCTAAGGGAGTGAAAACTAAAGAAAGTGCTAAAGAAAGTAAAAAACTAGGCTCATAATTAAGAAATACAATTTACAGTACTACCATATAGATACACACACTAACATTTATCTATATTTTTATATGTATATATTCACAATTTTCTATCTTATTTTATATTTTATAATTTTTTTTTCATTTATTAATATTTAATTTTTTTAAATAGAATTGGTTTTAAAAAATGAGTATCTCTTAATCTTTGGTTCTAAGTCAAATTATAAATATTAATTGTGCAACTTTCATTTGTGCTTTCAATGCAATTGAGTTAGAAAAAAATATTGATTCAATTATTTTTTTTTACATTTATAATATTCAAGCTTCAGCCAATCCTAATTTTTATGTGTTAGCGGAATCATTGTTTGTTCAGCCAGTTTGTAACCAAATGTAACCTACGTAGTTGGAAATGTGCAGAGAGTCGAGGCTGGGATAGAATTCTCCAAAATAGTGTTTTGGATGTGAGTTTTACACCACTAACCACACTGCAAACTGCACAGTGATCCATTTGTAAGATAGTATGATTAATGATATTGGAAGCCAAATAAATATGTAAAGACTGAACTCTAGACAATTTGTGTCACATCAACAATGTTTGCAAGAAAAGGGAGACAGACAACTAAGTCAAATTCCAAAGTATATGTAAAAAAAAAAATCATTGAACTAAAAAGATAGAATACAAGGTTTGACCATAACTGTCGAACAGACAACACATGATTCTATAATCAATATAATCAATATGAGTGTCGACCAACTGTCGAATGCACTCCAATATAATTTGAGTTCAGTTCTTACAAAATATCATTAGATAATTGCGACTTCCATGTATCGTAAAACATCTCTTTTAGTTTTTGCCTTCGTTTGGAGTTTGTGTTAGTTTGTATTGCTGTGATACAATGCCATTTTTTGTGGCCACGTGATGGCTTGAACTGCTTGACATGCTGCCTTCAGCAGAGTGCTAAATAGTTTTTTCAAATGTTGTAGTTACAAGTTTGATGGTAAACATGCGAGAAAAATGTGAAATCGTAGATGATGCACCTGAATTGTTTGCCAGATTATTCTGAAATCGCATGGAAGGCTTTGATGGATACTACTACATTTGTTTCAACATGTTTTGTTGCGTTAAGGGGAGGTCCCTAACGCAAGGTGAATTTCATGATTTAGGAACAATTTATAAGGGGGGCAATGTTAGCATAATCATTGTTTGTTCAACCTTTTTGTAATTGAATGCAACGTCTCAAAAATACTCTGGTAATTATCATTATTCTTATATATATGAGTTTCAATCGTGGAATAAGGATCGTCAAACTTTTCACACTTCTATTAGGTCCCCTTTGGTTGAGGAATTAGAATTTGACTCAAAATCTTATTATCTCAAAATAAGGTTTTGAAATTTCAGTTTTGTGTATTCAGAAGATAGTTTGGACCATTTGATTGACCTGGAAGATGACTGAGACAATCCATCTTCTGCATTTAATTGCCAATTTCGAAATTAGAATTGAAAGAGTAAATGCATTTCTGTTACTCCAGTCGCATGCCAAGAAGTATGCTTGAAGTAAGTATTGTTTGATTATTTTTCAAACAAATTTCAGCTACTACGATCTAGTGTAATAACTGACGGAGCATGAGATGTGATCTAGTGTGATAACAGACGGAGCATGACATGCGATGTATTTAATCTAATATTTGAGTTTTAAATTTGATCTCAAAGCTCTATATTTTAACAACCTCTTCTTCCTTCAGAGAATGAGTTCAATTCCCCCACCATCTGTTCTTTTTTACAGATGCATTGATAACATCTTGTGAGTGGCGTGCAACGATCTCATCAACGAATGAGATTCAGAGGACCTTTCCAGTCACATTAATGGAAAAAGAGGCTAACCTGAGAATGAGAAATGCAAAGGTTCTTAACGCGAGGAAAATACTCAGATCTGCACACCCCAATGCAAAAGCTCAAATTTTCAACAGCAAAGTGCGGCCCAGGTTTCTCATAACTCGGCTCCGTTGTAGGATTTAACAAATAAACTCGTAGAGATGGCGTTACGGGAATTATTAACAATGAGGTCACAAAGCATAAAAATAAGAGCAGAACAACAGATCTGCTAAAGAAAGGCTTTGAATAATCGTGGGTACAGAAACTCACAGACCTACACATTGAATTCTTTGAGAGAATAGTGAGCGCCATGAAAGCCCGAGGAGTGAAGCACAAAATCATAAGCAGGGCTCTCATGAATTATGCTCATAATTCGCTGGATGGTCTGAGCCCAAAGCAGTGCGAGAAACGATCTGTGGTGGAAGGAATTGCGGGTCTTCTTCTGCCTGGTAAAAATGCAACGCTCACCAGTTTTCTGTGTGGTTTACTCGGGATGGCCATTACAGTGGACGCTTCACCTCAGTATAGAATGGAGTTGGAGTCGCGGCTTGCAATGAGTCTCGATCGCGCGATGTCTCTCAATCTTTTGGTCGTTCAATTCTCGCATAGCCTTGATACGATGGTTGACGTGGAGGTTGTGCAGCGTGATCGAGAGTGGGAAGGCGATGGAAAAGGTTTCGACGCCGATGGAAAAAGGTTTCATTCCCAAAACCAGATTATGATTTCATATTTCACCTATTGGGTGGGAAGATTGTGACACCTAATTTGGTGTCAAAATCAGATTTTGATTTCCTAAACTAGAATTGTATTTTAGCAAACCAAACAACGGATTTGGGAAAAAACAGGAAGTTTCGCACCCAATTCCGGTAACCAAATGAGGCCTTATGGTTTTCTAATTTCTCTATCACTATAGTATTTATTGATGACATGGTATCTATTCTAATTCTTAAAATTTTGAAATGATTTAATAATGAAATACTATTTTTCTCTTTTAAAAATAATGTGATTATTTTTCTTTCTTGTGTATTGATAAAGTAATATTAAATTATCAATTTTTTAATTTAAAATAAACCTATTTACTCATTTTATGTTTGAGTAGAATCAAAATCTCTAAAAGTTTTTAGAGAAATAAAAAGTGATTTTCTTTTGAAAGACTATATACAACTAATAATTTAGTAGGAATTTCCACCTATAATTCATCACCAATTATTTAATATCTTTTCAATGAATAAAGAAATTATTGTTCATATATGGTGAATTATATGAAATATAAAGTGTAAATCCTTAAATTTTTCTATTTTTAATTAAAGGAAAACTGGTGTTACAGGGACCAGAATCCCAAGTTTAGACAACAAGAACAATCATCCTATCAAAAAGATAAAACATAATAGAACCAGACAGGACCCAGACACCAAAAAATAGAAAAAAAGAGGAAAACAAAACCCCAAAGCAGACTATAGAACCTGAGCTAGTTCTTCATTTTCCTAATGATATCAACAATGATATCCTTAATGTTCTTATAAACATTGTCCAGAGAGTAGGCACCCTTTGTTTTGCTCTTTAACTTTGCAGTAGACCTGGCATATATGAGTGAGTCTCTAAATCAAAGTGCACCTCCTACTCCTTATTGTGTCTTATTTTTTTTCTTCATCATCGTACTCCCTATATCAAACATAATGGTTGTGGAACTGGTGCTTGGAGAGTTACCCTTCGAAAGAGATTGAGCTACATCAACCAACTCATTAAGATTTCGCAACCCCTCACTTGTTTCCTTCAAAGTAGATTTACTAACATTCACAATTTTAGTCATTTTGTTTTGAATGTTATCATATATCTTCTCCAAACTGGAAATTTTCTCCTCATGATCTTTCTTAAGATCATTAATACCCTTCTCTAACTTACAAGTGTTGGCAAGGATATCATCCAACTTTTGAGCAGAAGGGGAACCATTCTTGAAAGTATGAATTTCAGAAAAATTGCCTCTAGAAGAGCCTCCTGACTCTATAAAAATTCTCGACCTTAACATTAACATAGAAGCTTTCCCAGATAGAGGATCCTTTTTCAATAGGGGTGTCCTTGCCCAAATCCAAAGAAATTTCAACAAGTAGATCTATGTCCTGCTTAGTAAAACCCTTATCATCAGGAACCACCTGAATGGAAGGAGGAGTAGCTTTCTTCCAAACAGGGGAGGTAAAAATCTTCGAAGGAGTGCTAGAGGGTATTAGGGCTCCATTTTGGCTTGGCCCTATTGGGCCTGGAAATCGTCTGACTCTTTCCCACACTAGTTTCAAGAGAATTAGGCACAAAATCTTGGGAGGGCACATAATCTGAATCGTCTTCCTCTGAGGACACAATTATCTTTCCCTCCCATTTTTCCTTAAACATATGATACACTCTATCCCCATCCAAATCAACATCATCGTGATTAGTACCAAAAGTATCATAATGAACCCTAATGTTCTTCTTAAACTCAATCCTAGAAATAGGAGGAGGGCATTTTTTTTATTTGAAGGGATTTAACATATTCCATGATAAGTAAAATAAGTTCCTCATGCAAAACAAGGGAAGAGTGCTTAAATTTTTCTATGTTACAACCCATTAGCAATATAATATAAGATGTCTCAAAATATGTAAGAATATTGTATTATTTATGTTAATAAGAAAAGTAATTCTACACGATCTTTATGTTTTAATGTTAGATTTAGTATTACCCTCATCAATTACATTTGTATTTGTATGCAATCTCACCATCTATTTTTTCCATTGCAATTTTAATTGATGCAAGTCTCTTTCTATGAAAGAAATTAGTTTAAATTATAACAAGGCAATATATGATATATGATCTAATTCATTTTAATTTTATAAATGAAGGCAACATTCCACCATGAAAATGATTCTACAAGTTTTATGATGTCTTTTCTTTGCATCAATCTATTGAAATTTTAAAACCTATGTATACTTGTGTTCTCTATCTCCTTTAGGGCCCGTTTGGTGCCAGGCATTAACCTGGAATAAGCATTAGTTAATGCTAGAACAATTTAATTCTCTGTTTGTGGCATTTTTCAAATTCTCAAATTAGAAAACTAATCCCCATTTTGGGGCCAATGCTTGCATTAGTTAATTCTAAAAAAAAATTGGAATTCATTTCTTATTCTAGAATAAGCTATTTATGGATTCAATTTTATTTTTTTTTATTAATTTTTTTTTTTTTTTAAATTTTAATCTTTTTTTTTTTAAATGTGGGTATGTATATATATACATATGTGTGTATATATATATATATGTGTGTATATACACACATGTATGTGTATATATACACACACACATGTGTGTGTATATACA
>MU226887.1:754152-791595 GCA_018584345.1 Thuja plicata | reverse complement strand
ACATATGTGTGTATATATATATATATGTGTGTATATACACACATGTATGTGTATATATACACACACACATGTGTGTGTATATACACACACATGTGTGTATATATATACATGTGTATATACATGTGTGTATACATGTGTGTATATACACACATGTGTGTATATATATATATGTGTGTGTGTGTGTATACACACACATGTGTGTGTATACACACATGTCTATATACATATGTGTATATATACACACATGTATATACACATGTGTGTATACAAACACATGTGTATATATACACACATGTGTGTGTATATATACACACATACATATACACACATGTATGTGTATATACACACATATATAGATATACACACATGTGTGTCTATATACACACATGTGTATATACATGTGTGTATACATGTATGTATATACATGTGTGTGTATACACACATGTATCTATACATGTGTTTATATATACACATGTGTGTATATACACATGTGTATGTACACACATGTATATACATACACATGTGTATATATACACACATGTATATGTGTGTATATGTGTATGTGTATATATGTGTGTATATGTACATGTGTGTATATGTGTATGTGTATATATGTGTATATATGTAGATGTGTGTATATGTGTATGTGTATATATAGTGACCCTTGGGAGCAAGTCACTCGGCACTGGCGATCTCGCGGTGAGAATCCAGAATATGCCTAAACGCAATGCGGAAGCTAAGAAATCTCCCAAGCATGAAATGACTTAAATAATGCTGCACAATGAAATGTGATGCGGGCTAAACCATAAAGCACTTTGATCGCAAGAAAATGACCACAGAACACAAGAAATGGGTGGGGCTGAACCCCAAATGTATATATTATGCACAGATCACAACCAGTTGTGTTGACAAATACTAAATTGTCTTGCAACTTACAATACAAGTGACCTCCTAGCTTGAATACAAAAGACCCAGAGAAATGAGTCACTTCACCAAGGCAAGTCCTTGTGTAGTTCTGCTACTCACTGCTATGTCCTTCCTCAGCTCGCTGCCAAGTCGCAAGTCCTCCAAGACTTCACACTTCTGCTGGTACACCAAACTTCAAACCCAACGTTGTCCGTCGCTGCTTCTCCAATGTCAAATGCTAAATCCAAATCTGAATGCCAAATGCCTCAACAAGCCTTACCTTATAAAGGCATTTCCACCTCATGGAATGGACAAGCCGACCTCCATCGAGATATGCACCAACGGTGTGAACAAATCTGCTCCTGGTCCCATTCTGTTGATCACGCTACAAATGCCTCGAGCACACAAACATCGGCTCCAAAACTTGCGCTAAGCCGCAATGCATAAGTCTGATCCACAATCAACACAGATAGAAGTTATAACCACTCAGGTAAGTCATCACCATTGCTGCCTCAAAATAACAAATGCCAGTGCGATCTGCTAAGCCACAATCTGCTATGCAATGCTCATGTTGTCTCTGCTACATCGTCCAATGCAACCAAGTCATCCTGTTTGTATAAAACTAGTTGGCACCCCAATTATTTAGCCCAATGTCGGCTCAAAACCCCAACATTATTAAACAAAACACCTTGTCATACTCCTTCACTCCAAACTACCTCCAAAACCCCATCGCCAAAGCAATGCAACCCCTGTCCCCGTGACATCCTCCCCCACTTAAACAAGAGTGTCACCCTCAACACTAGCACATCCGGCCTCAATGTGCTGGGGGGTGACCTGGCTCGGTCACCTCCTCGAACAAGGTTCCTTTTCTATCAAGCTCAAGAGCTGCAAAGTTCCCATATGCACCACTAGCTCCTCCTTCAACACTGCACTAAGCTTTGCTCAGTTAGGACATTCCCTTGCAAAATGATCAAGTTAGAAACATATGAAGTAGGTCTTCTTTCTCTTCTCTTTTCCAACTCGCATCGATTCATCTTCATCATCCCAAGACTTCTTCCCGTTGTCTTCATTCCACTATGATCTATTTCATGGTTCCTCCTTGGGATGATTCAGCTTGCTTCCCTCGTTCTGATTTGACTTGGCAGACCTGTCTCCGGTGTGATCCAGCAAGCCATCTGCTATGCGGATTGCATCGCTCAAAGTCTGAACATTCTGGCGCCTAATCTCCTCTTTGGCCCAAGACTGCAATTTCTCTGTGAAAAGAAACAACTTCTCAAAGTCGCTTATCTTGGTGCATTCCAGATCCAAGACATGGAATGCGCTGATGTACTCCCTCAAAGTTCCAGTATGCTTTAACTTTCCAAGGAGCTATTAAACAAGCCACTCCGAGTTGCCCAGTTTGAATTGGGCATAAAGCGCTGCCTTCAGATCTTCCCAATTCTGAATCGGCTGTGACTTCCTAGATCGCTCATCGACCACATGTGTCCTCCACCATAGTTTGGAGCTTCCCTTAAAGCACGTTGAGATCTTCTTAACCTTCCCTTCATCTGAAAGCTCTTGAATAGTGAACAACCATTGTTCAACATCCCAGATAAAGTTCTCCAGAATGGTGTCATCTCTTTTACCTTCATAAGATCCGATCTCTACCAAATCCTTCCGATCCAAAACTCCACTTTGTAACACGGCTTGATAAAGAGCCTGCCCTTCCTTCATAAGATGAATCTCCTCTTGAAGCAGTCGTATCTCTCTCATCATTCGTTCCTCAAAGTCAGAATCCTCCAATGCATCCAACCTCTCATCATGCGATTGTAGCCAGTCTCTATACTTCATGGAGCTGCCTCTGCTATGACTCACCTCATGAGGTTGTGTCTGTTCATCATACTGACTGTCTGCATCTCCCATCATGCCCAGCTTATTTCAAGTCACCCTCGATCAACTTGATCAACTTGGTCCAAGACCCGATCTGCTTTGTCTACCAACTGTAGCTGAGATCCAAGGCTCAAACTACTCTAATACCACCTATAGTGACCCTTGGGAGCAAGTCTCTCAGCACTGGCGATCTCATGGTGAGAACCAAAATTATGCCAAAATGCAATACGGAAGCTAAGAAATCTCCCAAGCATGAAATGACTTAAATAACACTGCACAGTGAAATGTGATGCAGGCTAAACTATAAAGCACTACAATCCCAAGAAACTGACCACAGAACACAAGAAATGGGTGGGGCTGAACCCCAAATGAATATATTATGCACAAATCAGAACTAGTTGTGTTGACAAACACTAAATTGTCCTACAACTTACAATACAAGTGAGCTCCTAGCTCGAATACAAAAGACCCAAAGAAATGAGTCACTTCACCAAGGCAAGTCCTTCTCTAGTTTTGCTACTCACTCCTATGTCCTTCCTCAACTCGCTACCAAGTCGCAAGTCCTCCAAGACTTCACACTTTTGTTTTTGATTAGATAAGCAGCAAGAGGGTGCTGGCCCATGGAACAAAGGACTATTAGCACATTAATAGCACATTAATAGCAATAGTCTAAGAGCAGATGATCAACAGAAAAATATTGACCAACCTGCCTCTATCAAAGATAAACCTAAAGAACATCTTGGGACAAGCCCCCACAAAAGCTGCAAGCTTTAACCAAAAACAAGAATAAAGGACCAAAGTGAGCCCTTTAAAATTGTCAGCAATCACCTGATCACAAGAAGAAAGAAAACTAAAAGAGAGAGACTCTTTCATCACCATAAAACCAAAGAAGCAAGCACAGGCCGCAAATAGCCTGTCCATCTAACTCTGTCAAAAATGAAGGTCCAGAAACCACAGCTCCTCCAGCCAGGCAGAACGCTAACAGAGATATTCCAACCCACTGCAAACTCCTTGTCCACCTCAATAGAAAAAGGGCCACCTCTATAGGAGCAGAGAGTAAAAATATCCAAGTAACAGGGCTGAAACTGAAACATTTCTTACCATTAGTACGGCCAGAAGAGGTAGCCCAGGAAAACTCCACCTCGGTAGTAGTCTTCTCCACCTCCAAGTTCATGAACCCAATCTCCACCTCAATAGGAGACTCATCAATCACCATAGGAAATATCCACCACTCCTTCACAAGAGGGACACCCATCTTCACCAACTTGTTTATCCAGCAGTGAGCCACCCCAAAAGGCTGAGTTTCCATTGCAAAAGAAGCTTCCACCTCAATAGGAAGCAGAATGGAAGGTAGAAGGAGAGTAACCTTCAATAGCTGCAAAACCTTGGTCCATCTCCCAACACGAGTAGTGGGAAGGCCCACAACTCTCAGAGCACCACCAAAAGAGCCAACTCCCAAGCTAGGCATTAGAGGAAAATGAGCACCTCTCCACACCAGAGCAGCAAGAGGCAAGACAAGCCTCAACATGCAATGCCATAGAGCATCAAAAATGATCTCTACAGAAATGGAGAGGAGGAGAAAACCCCAGCTAGGAAAATAACTATTCCCCTGCACCAAGAGAGTCTGAACCCATATACCCAACATGTCCAAAATCAGAAAGGAAGAACCAACATCCATCAGAGAGAACCCCAAAAACCTTCCACCACATAAAGGGAAAAAAGGAGAACAGGGCAGATCCTTAGACAGAGTCTCCACAGAGCCACCAGAATAGGCCCCCTCCAAGAGAAAGACCACACCACCACCGAGGCAAGCACATGGCCGACCAAAAGGAATCCTAGGAGATGCATTCACAAACCCCCAACAAAGCATTCCAAAAAAAGAAAACCAGAGAGGCTCTCCCACATGAGAGCAAATCCCTCTATCACAAAACAGGCAGAAAAAATAGAACAGATCATGTTTCCCAACCTTTTTAGGCTCTAAGAGAAAGGGGAAGCGCCCCAAAGACTGGCCTCCAACAGCGTTGAAAATGTACAGAGATCCCC
This sequence comes from Thuja plicata, assembly GCA_018584345.1. Classification (NCBI taxonomy): domain Eukaryota; kingdom Viridiplantae; phylum Streptophyta; class Pinopsida; order Cupressales; family Cupressaceae; genus Thuja; species Thuja plicata. The sequence continues at coordinate 786,777 of MU226887.1, read as the reverse complement.
CACAGGAAATGGGGGCGCCCAAAGTCTCAGCCTCCACATCCTTTCTCCCAAGAAACATAGTCCAAAGTAGAATCTGCCCAGAGAACATTTTGTGGTCAGCAGCCGTAACAACCTTCCCACCATCATCCTCGCTATCTCCTTCCCCTCCCTCTCCATCTTCCCCTTCTCCATTTTCACTGCAAACCCTAGCTCCACCTCCACACACGCCACTCCCGTTCCCGCTCATCGTGTTACTACTTCACACTTTTGTTGCTACACCAAACTTCAGAGCCAATGTTGTCCATCACTACTCCTCCAACGCAGAATGTTGAATCTCAATCTGAATCTGAATGCCAAATGCCTCAACAAGCCTCACCTTATAAAGGCATTTCCACCTTATGGAATAGACAAGCCGACCTCCATCAAGATATGCACCAATGGTTTGGATAAATCTACTCCTGGCCGCATTTCGTTGATCATGCTGCAAATGCCTCAAGCACACAAACATCGGCTCCAGAACTTGCGCTAAGCCCCAATGCATAAGTCTGATCCGCAATCAACTTAGATAGACGTTATAACCGCTCAGGTAAGTTGGCACCATTGCTGCCTCAAAATAACAAATGCCAGCATGATCCACTAAGGCACAATCCGCTATGCAATCCTCATGTCATGCCCGCTACATTGTCCAATGCGACCAAGTCGGCCTATTTGTGTAAAACTAGTCGACACCCCAATTCTTTAGCCCAATGTCGACTCCAAACCCCAACATTACTAAACAAAACACCTTGCCGCACTCCTTTACTCCAAACTGCCTCCAAAACTCCATCGCCAAAGCAATGCGACCCCTAGCCCCGTGACAGTATATGTGTACACAAGTTAAAAATACACATTGTTCAAATTAATTAAAAAAATGAAAAATAATCCTTGTTCCAATTCTACAATATGGGATCCAAACGCAGAATAGCTTATTCCAGCTTTCATTTTTAGGATTAATTAATCCAAGAATAGGCCCTTATTTAAATTGTTCACATACTAGTAAATTGTACTTGGGCATAGATTAGCTCCATATAATCTCATGATGGTGTTAATTTATTTTCTTTTGTACTGCTTATATTTTAAATAAAATATTTTTTATTCTACTACATTAATGGATTCATACAACACCTCTTTCTCCTTTTTTTCTTATTAGATGGCTCATTAAATAAAGAACTTTCCTAGAGAGTAAAATGGGGTTGTTGATTATTTTGCCAAATGAGCTTCTAACTCCCATTTTTATTATAATCAAAGAAATTCAAAAGTATTTGTAATACTATATTGTTAAAATATTTGACGGAAGACTATAATGTTTGTTCCTCTTTTAAAACATGAACCAATTAAGTCTGTTTATAGCACATATTCTTGATTAAATCCTTTTAATTTGAGACAACGTTTAATAGTCTATTTGTAGATTTAAAATATTATTTTTATCCATCACTTAGCAGTAACGTTGACTGACGGTCCTCATTGGCAACTCCAAGTTTTTTTTTGATGAATAGTACCTTTTCAATTAATAAAATATTAAAGTTACATATCCACAAAAAAGGGGTCGGGGGAGCCCAAGATGGCTCTTTTTGCTTGGTGTTTACTTTTTCAAGGGCTCCCAGTTGGCCCTAGGCTCAAACATCTCGGTGTTCATGACCCTCGATGTCCTTTTTGTGGTCACCCTGAGACTTTCTTGCACATCTTCTGGTTTTGTAGGAGAGCTCAACAATATTGGTAGTGGATTCATGATTTCTTCAAACCCTTTCGACCTGAGCCTTTTTCCTGGCACATGACTGTCTTATGAAATTCTCCTAGACTTCCCTCCAACTCCAAGTTTTTGAGCGTTCCTTGCTATTAAAAAAATTGGGCAGAGATAATTTTATTGTCATGTTTCTGTTTCATAAATATATGATTTTCTCAATTAAAAAAACTGAACCGAGAAAAGGGAAGCATAAACAGGCACCGGAATTTTAGAGTGCATTAAGAAAGAAGGTTTTACTATATTGTAATGCTGCACGATCTTGGCGGAAGCCCAAGCTACTGGACGAAAACACGGATAATTGATGGTCTAGCCGGAAGCCACGTGGGTGGCGACAATGACCAACTACACATGAGCTCCCCTATTTGAATGCTACATCTGCATTCATCCCGCATTCATCACTCCATTTTTTTGCGAGAGCAAGGAAGAAATCGCAGTGCATTGTAGAGTTAGCGTGGATGTGCAGCCTTGAGAAGCGAGGAAACGTGTACATCTTGACGTTGGTGGGTGAGTATGAAGACGAGCACATGCTTAATCCCACAACCTTCGATGCTATCGCCGACGCCCTCAATCAGGTCAAACAATCCCCCGACGCCGCAGATCTGGTCACCGCCAACGCTGGCAAACACTTTTCCTGCAGCATCGACATGAAATAGATCGCCGACAGCCCCCATGACCGTATTGACATTGTTTTAGAAAAGTTGGAGAAGATGCTCGCTGCCTTCATGAGGCTCATCGTCCCCACCATCGCTGCCATCTGCGGCGGTGCCGTGTCGGGCGCTTACATGCTTGCTCTCAACCACGACTACCATTTCATGGCCCAACATCCCTCCTCCGACCTCTACATGTGCGAGCTCGATCTTGGCCTGCCCATCCCCACCAGTATACTGGCCTTGATTCACAGCACGCTAAAGCCCGCAACCTTGCGCGATGTGGTGCTTGGCGCGAACAAGCTAAACGCAGAGATGGCGTTGGAGAAAGGGATTGTGGACGCCATTTTCAAGGACTCCACGGCGACTTTGGAGGCGGCGATTAAGGATGCGTAGAAACAAGCGGGTAGGGGGTGGGAGAGAGAGATCTACCGTGGCTTCAGGTTGGTTGCCTTTCCCGGGGTTGTGGAGGCGCTCGACACAAATGTTCCCTACCACATACCCACTACTTTCCACTTTTGATGCCTAGTTTTATGTTGCCCACTTTCCAGCACTAGTGTACTCTTTGTCCTTGCCCAAATTCTAATAAGTCAACAATAAGCATTCGAATAATGTAATTGGAGAACCTCTAAATAAGTGATTAGACAAGCATTCTACAATAATGCAATGTTAGAACATCTAAATAATTAATTATATTATTTATCTATTTTTGTGTTATTAGGCAGAGAAAAATTGTTTATTTTTCACAATAGTTTTATTTATTCAACTATGCATCCACCTACAGGGATACAAATATGATTCAAATAGAACCTATCAATCAAGAAAAAAATCAGGCTTCATTATCAACATGCTCATGAAATAGATAGAAATAGAAAGAGAGATATAGAAGGGGAGGGATAGAGAGGGCGACATATAAATGGTAAGATAAAATCACAAAGATGTACATATTTAAGGATAAATAGTGAGGGGAGCAGGGAAAATATAAAGAGATAAACAAGTAGAGAGATGTAGAAGTGTGTGTGTGTGTGTGTGTGTGTGTGAAAGAGAGAGAGAGAGAGAGAGAGAGAGAGAGAGAGAGAGAGAGAGAGAGATGTTCCTATTGCATACCCACTTCTTTTATATGCTTATGCCCATTTTAATTGCTCATTTTCAAGCTCTAATAATTTTCCAACAAAATACGCTTAATTAATATTTCTCTATCATCCGTGAAATTAATTTTTATAATCTCATTTAATAATTGATCAAAATCAATGTTGGAATACTTTCCAAACTATAGAAACCAACTTCATCAAATGTGTAATACATCATACTCCCTTAGAGATACTATTAAAATGTAACTATAACGTCATGTCATGAGGAATCCATCTAATATGTTTTTTTAAGAAGGGATGATTGATTCCAACAATAACATGAATAGTAAATTTTAAATTAAATATAAATATAAATATATAAATAAGTTAATAAAATTTTGATGATCTATCTAATAGTAGAAATGGCTAAATGTACCCATTCAGCCATCAGATGAGAAGCCTTAAGCCTCCCACTAGAAACTTTTATATTCAGTTGCATTGTTATCTATATAATATACAAATTAATATAGTTCAAATAGCGACAATCAGTAGGAAAAATATTCTATATCTAATATTAATACTACTTGAACAACTACGAATCACAATTTTTTTTATTCAATATATCCAGTTGTACTAGTGTAGAGTTAAACAAGATGATTCTTTTCTACTATGTTGATGTTGTCATCTTTTTTATAATTTTGTGGCTATGTTTATTGAGGTTCTACATCATGTAATTGTATGTGAGTTGGTCTTTGTATGTATCACTATTATTTATATAATTAGTCTAAGATTTTATCAGGGGAATTGAGAATTGAAAGTAGAATTAAGGAGTTTAAATTCAATTTGATAGTAATCAAGTAGAAGTTAGAAATTTATATAACAAAATCTATCGTACCAAGAAATTAGTGCTTTTCACATTCTCAACATCTATAACTTTAAAAAAAACTTGAAATCTTCAACAAATAATTCCCAATATTGTTTAAAATCGTTGATCAAATATTTTCTAATACGTTTAAAATTGGCAACTAAAGTAAACATAATTGTTTAGAGATACTTTGTACAAACTGTACCATACAAGATGTTTTTTCCATTACCAATTGTAAAGGTCAAATTATAGACATAGTGTTCACCTTTCGAAAGGAATAAATAGAAGATGTGGATTTTGTTATTTGTGGCTATCAATTATTTCAAAACTTATATTTTTAAACTTATTTCAAGATATTGGTAGCACTTTCTCTATATTGTGAATTAAAAGAAGAAAAAATAAGTCGTATAAAAATTAAAGATATGTAATGTGCAAAAAGAGAGAGAAAATGCATAAAATACGTATTTCATATTTGATCCAATAAAGAGTAAAAAAAAAATTTCTATCTTATTTTATAAGTAACTCTAGAAAAAAAATTTAGACACAGTAACATAGTTGGATTAAAAAGATAATATAAGGACAAAAGAGAAAGCACATAAGAAAATAAAGTGACACCATGAAGACTCTATATGGAACAAATCCATGCCTCATTACAATTATCTAGAATGTAAACAATTTTATTTTGAACAGAATATTGTAAAAAATGCTAAAGATAATGACAAACTAATATATAGTTTTTTTTAAGGGTACAATAGATCGGTGAAAATAAAGCTCATCGAAAAAAAATTGGATGTTTCAAGGTAAAATTATTTCTCATTTTGCAACACTAAAATGAATTAAATCAAGTATTAATGAAGGAGCATCTTGGGATCTTGGCAATCTTGCATCAACCAAAAAAACATTTGTATTTGCTTTCTTGTTTGACGAGTCTCTGAGTTTCTTTTTGTGATCGTCCAGTTTGGATCTTTTGAACTTGCAATCCTTATAGTGTGTTCTTGACATTATGTTGAACCTTCTCCTAGGTTCGTACCTCATTTAGTTACTTCATGTATAAGATCTCACTAATTCTTGGTAGGATTGTTTTTGTTCTTCCTATTTTCTAGGTAATTTGTACTTTTTGATCTTGTGAAGGATTCTCCTTATCAACAAAGCTTAACGACTCATTTCTAGATGATCTTATGTTTGTGGCCGACATACTTGAGGGATCGTGATTCATATTTATTTCACAGGAAATAGATCCTGATGATTTGGGTCTTGACCTATTATTTGTAATATATTTTCTTTCTGATTGGGAAATTTAATCTTTCTAAGCCTACCTGATGTTTGTGAAGGCTTTATAAGCTTATCAATTTGTTCCTAAAGGGGCATATTTCATAAGATTATCTTGTTGTAGCTGAAGGTGAAGGATTTTGTAATGATTTTTTTATTGTAATCAGGCCTGTATAACTGGCATGTATGACTGCATGTTTCCGCTCCATTATATATGATTTTTTGATGATAATAAAAGACTGATCTTACATTTATCTCTATTATTTCTTATTGTGTCTATTGTGTGACTCATGTTGCAAGGACTAGAAAAATCTCTTTTGAGTTCCCTCCATCCTTGACTACACCAAGTGGGATCAGAGCAAAGTTTTTGATTCTTTCAAGGTAGATCGTGGTTCTTGATCTTGCCAAGTCCTTAATTTACTTGTTGTGGGGTGGTAGAAAAAGTATTTGACCCATTGTAAGGGATTCTGGTAAGATGGCTTGTAGAGAAAATTGTAGAGGAGGAAGGAGAGATGAAGATCCAATTGTGTTGGACATTTTAAGACAAATTGCAGCTAGGTTAGAAGTTGTGGAGATGGCCCAGAGAAGAGGTCAACATATTAAAGATGTAATTGATGAAGAAGAAGAAAGAAATGAAGAAGTAGGCAAAGGAGGTGAAGAGCAACCTGAACTTGAACAAGGAGATGATAGGTTTATAAAAGACCTAAACTAGAGTGAATGAAAGACCCCATTTCAATCCACCTGATTATGATGGTAAATTAGATTCCTATGAATTGTTAGATTGGATCACAGAGATGGAAAAATACTTTGACTATGAAGGAACAAATGAAGATAAGAAAGTGAAGTATGATTGCACAAAGTTGAGAGGACATGCATCTTTATGGTGGGAACATTTGAAGACTGATAGGAAAACATGGGGCAATGATAAAATAAAAACATGGGATAGGATGGTGAATAAATTGAAAGCTAAGTTTTTACCTGTTGATTACCAAGTAAGTTTGTTTAGGAAGTTGCAAAACCTAAAGCAAAAGGATCTTAGTGTGAAATAATATATTACATTTTATAGGTTCGATATCACATCTAGTTAGTCATATGATGATCTGATGAAATGGTTGCAAAGTACCTGAATAGTTTAAGAACATTAATACATAATGAGATTAGTTTGGTAAAATTACAAAGTATAGAGGAAGCTTATCAATATGCTCTAAAAGCTGAAGAGAAGTTGAACAAGAGGCATTAGCAGAGACAAAGAGGAAGAGGTTGAAGATTTCAGAGAGGAAGAACCTCAAATGGTGGAAGGTATTATTCATATCATAACACAAGAAAGAAAAATTTTAAAGAGGAAGATTCATACCGAAGAGATGATAGAAAATTTTAGAAAGGAAGCGGATAGGGTAGCTATAAAAGGGATGATAGAAGAGTGCTTAAAGGAAAATGTTTCAAGTGTAGTGGAGAAGGACACAAAGCCTTTAAGTGTACTCGAAGAAATAATGAGAAAAGAACAGAGAATAAGGGTAGATCTTCTTATGTCAAGAAGGAAACTACTAAATCTTTGAATAAATCAAAGGATGGTTAAGCCTTAATGGAAAGGAGAGTCTTATATCATGAAGAAATAGAAAAAGAGCCATTGCTGAGATGAAGTATGTTCAAGACTATATGCAAACTAGAAGGAAAATGTTGCAAAATGATCGTAGATAGTGGTAGTTCAGATAATCTTGTCTCTGAAGAATTGGTTGACAAGCTAAAGTTGCAGAGATTGAAGCATCTAAAGCTTTAGCAGATAGTATGGATAAAATATGATCATAAGGTACTGTTAAGTGAACAATGCCTAGTTAAATTGAAGATAGGATCTTATTATGATGGATTTCTTTGTGATATTATGCCCATGAATGTGTCATATCTTGTTGGGTAGACCATGGAAGTATGATAAACAAGATTTGCATGAAGGAAGGAAGAATAGGTTTACTACTGTTGCAAATGTGATGAAACAAGTATTGTTGCCTTTGATTGAGACTCCTAAGAATGAGAAGTGTACTAGTGTTAGAGTTTGTTTTCTTGAAGGGAGTAAATTATTGGATGAATTGAAGAGTGAAAATATGTGTTATGCATTGATCCCTAAGAAGTTTGATTTGGGAACAAAAGAAGCACACCCTAAGGAGATAAATAATTTGTTGATTGAGTATGAGGACATAATATCAGATAATGTTCCTTAAGGATTTCCACCTATGAGAAGTATTATTCATGGATCTAATTATTGGAGAATTGTTTCCTAATAAAGAAGCAAATCGAATGACACCAGCACAAAATGAGGATTTGATTAGACAAGTGCAAGAATTATTGAAAAAAGGATTGATCAGAGAAAGCTTGAGTCCTTGTGCAATACCTGCAGTATTAGCACCTAATAAGGATGGAGAATGGAGAATGTGGACTAATTATAGAGCTATTAATAGGATCACAGTGAAATATCGATTCCCTTTTTCTAGGTTGGGTGACATAATGGATTGTTTTAGTGGACCCTGATGTTTTAAAAAGATATATTTGAAGAGTGGATATAATCATATTAAAATCAAAGAAGGAGATGAGTGAAATTCTACATTTATGACAAATGAAGGATTGTATGAGTGTTTGGTAATTCATTTTGGATTGATTAATGCACCGAGTACTTTCACGAGATTGATAAATGAAGTATTGAAGAAATTCTTTGGTAATTTTGTGATTGTTTACGTTCTGAGACAGGTTTTACAAAGATTGAGGGAGGAGAAATTGTTGATAAACATCAAGAAGTATTCTTTTATGAGGGGAAACATTGTGTATTTTGGTTTTGTGATATCTACAGAAGGATTGAAGATGGACCCTGAGAAAGTGAAAGCAATTTTTGAGTGGCTTACACTTGAGAGTGTTGGAGAAGTTAGATCATTTCATGGATTGGATAGTTTCTACTAGAATTTTATAAGGAATTTCAATTTAGTTTATAATCCTATGATTGAGACAATGAGAGGAGATAGGAAAGAGTTCAAGTGGATGTTGGAAGCTACAATTAAAACAATTGTTATATTTCCATTAATGTCAAACCTTAACTGGTAAGATAGTTGTAATCTTATAAAGTGTCATATCAATTTATTGATGAAGAAGATTTGAAAAGAGACAATGGGTACTTGATGAGATTTCACCTTGGTAAGGTAATATGTTGTTTATCTTTAACACTAAGTGAAGTTTGGATGACTACAAGTTTAGTCTTGACCGAGTAACCGAGTAGAGGATTAAAGAACTTATGTACATGCTGAGAAAATTGAGTATTTACTGAGTGTCAGTGAATTACTGAGTTATCTAGTGATGACCGAGCGAAAAAACATATTATTGACCGAGTGTCAGTATTTTGACAGTTTGAGAAAGATTTGAGATCCCAATTGACATAGTTGATTTCTTGGGATATGTGAAGTATATTTAAGAAAAGGATGATCATTGTGGATAATTAAATAAGCATTTAATATATGTTTAACCATTTTTATGTATGGATTCAAGAAGGAGTTTTAGGATGTATTTTACAAGGTAGATGGAAAATGAAATGTTGGAAGGATTCGTTGGATTTGACTAAATCCTAAAATATACGGTAATGATTATGTGGCAAAAGGTCTAGCTACCTGATCAGAGAGGTATAAGATTAACCTAATTACATGTTATTGTGTTGAGTGGTTAATTTTGTTTATTGGAAAATCTAAGCAGAAGGTAGATAAGGCTGAGAAGAGCAAAATAGGACTACATAATGGTGAGTACATGACAGACTTCCAAGCAGATCTGAGAGATAGAGATGACAATGGAGGCTAGTCTATGAATTAGCATTTGAGCGAAAGTGGATCTATATTTACAAAGTGAGTTTCTTGTTTCAGATCACATTACTGTTACTTTCTAACCATTGTATTAGTGCAAAATCCTTTTAAACAAGGTTGACCTAACAGTTATATTGTAAATCCTTTAATCAAGATGAAATTCTAATGGAATGATCTAAGCCCTCTAACCAAGCTCACTTTTAACAGGGTGATTATATCCTTAAATAGGGTTGGCTCCTCATAGAGCTCACTTCAGAAGAGTGAAAAATTGGTAGCATGTTACTGGTGGTTTTTCCCATATTGGGTTTCCATGTTAAATCTTGGTGTCATACTTGTGTGAATTATATTTGATGTGTTGTACTATTAATAGTTTTATATTCTGCAAGTTGATTACTTTAGGACAGTGAATTGTAAGTTTATGTTATAGAGACCGAGTGGATTGTTGAGTAGATCTAAGTTGGTGAAAGCAATTGAAAGTTCAATTGGTACTTCTAGACTTGAGGATAGCTGATTCACCCCCGCCCTCCCTCTTAGTTGTCCTAAATCATTCTAAGAGTGGACACATGCAGTAGATAAGTGTTTTGAGTTGTTGAAATAGGAGGTAATTGAACAACCTGTGTTAGCTTTACAAGATTTCAATAAAGTAATTTAAGTGGACTATGATGCAAGTGGAAATACAATCAGAGCAATGTTAAGTCAATAGGGTAGACTTGTTGCTTATTTTAGTGAAAGTTGAATGATGATAAGAGAAGATATTCATTTTATGATCAGGAATTATATGTCATAGTTCAAGCTTTGAAGAAGTGGACACATTATTTGTTTCCTAAGGAATTTGTGTTGTATAGTGATCATCAAGCATTTCAATATTTGAATATTCAAGGTAAATTGAATCAGAGACATATGAGATGAGTTGAATTTTTGTTGTTATACATTTTTGTTAAAACATAGGAGTGGTAAATAAAATAAAGTTGTCGATGCTTTGAGTAGAAGAACTTTTCTGATCAAAATCAGAGTTGAAGTATTTGGATTTCATGAATTGAAGACTTTGTATGAGGATGACCCTGATTTTTCCAAACCTTTGAAATCTTGCAGAGAACCTGTTGTAGCAAACCAAAGAAAATGGTTGGAATACTTTGTTCAAGATGGTATGTTATTTAAAGGAATTCAATTGTGTATACCAAGGAGTTCTATGAGGGATAATATGATTAAGGAAAAGTACTATGGAGGATTAGGTAGACATTTTGGTATTGATAAAATAGTGTCTTTGGTGAGTGAGAATTACTTTTGGACTCAGATTCCTAAGGATGTCAGGAAGTTTGTTCAAGGATGTAGAGTTTTTCAAGTTGCAAAAGGAAGTAGTCAAAATATAGGATTGTATACACCTTTGACAGTGCCAACTAGACCTTGGGAGGATATTAGAATGAATTTTGTACTCGGGTTACCAAAGACACAAAGACATAATGATTCTATATTTGTGTTGGGAGATAGATTTTCTAAAATGTCACATTTTATTCATTACAAAAGGACAATAGATGCAGTACATATAGATGACTTATTTTTCAAGGAGATATTGAGATTGCATGGATTGCCTAAGAGTATAGTTTCAGACAAACATAGTAAATTTGTTGGTTATTTTTGGAGGAAACTTGAGAAGATGATGAAAAATTATTTGAATATTGGTTCTACATTTGATCCACAAATTGATGGACAAACAAAGGTAGTGAATAGGAGTTTGGGAAACTTATTGAGGTGTTTGGTTGGAGAAAATCGTGGAAATTAAGATTTAATCTTGGCACAAGAAAAGTTTGCTTATAATAATTCAGTGAATAGGAGTACAGGGAAGACACCATTTGAAATAGTTATTGGTTTTAATCCTAAGGAAGTATCATAATTGAGGGATATTAGGCATGGAAAAAAGAGGAGTGTTGATGCAGAAGAATTCGCAGAACATGTGAATAGATTACATATTTAGGTAAAAAATCATTTGGAGAAGATGAATTAGATATATAAGGAGAGATCATATATGAGAAGGAAGCATAAGGAATTTTAAGTAGGGGATGAATTAATGGTATATTTAAATAAGGGTAGATTTCTAGTTGGAACATATAATAAGATGAAGATGAGGAATTTCAGACAATGTAAAATCTTGAGTAAATTTGATTCAAGAAATTCATATGAAGTGGAGTTACCAGAGGATACAGACATTTCACCTATATTCAATGTTGTAGACTTGTATGAGTGTCATGAGTCATATTTTTATGAGGGCAATGGATCAAATGTTGAACATGAGTATCCTAACAAACAGAAGGATGAGATAGCAGAGATTTTGGATAGCAAAATTAGTAGAAGTACCAGAGGTAAGAAGTACAAGGAGTATCTTGTCAAATGGAAGGGTAGACCAGTGGAATATACTTCATGGATTTCTCAGTCTAAGGTTGAAGATATTGGGTTTCCTTTAGCCCCCCAAAAGTGAGAGGACTACTTTTCAAATAACCCTACGTGTCTGATATAGGAGAATCATGGAACCTTGTCAATTTTTCATCAACCAAAAAAAAATTTATTTTTACTTTCCTGTTTGATCGATCTCTGAGTTTCTTTCTGCAATCTTCCAGTTTAGATATTTTGCACTTGCAATCCTTATATCATGTTCTTGATATCATGTTGAACCTTCTCCTAGGTTCACAACTTATTTGGTTACTCTGCGTATAAGATCTCACTAATTCTTGGTAGGATTGTTTCGTTCTTCCTAAATTCTGGTCTGTTTGTGTTTTCTGATCTTGTGAAGGATTCAACTGATTGGAAAAGCTTACAAACTTATTTATCAATGATCTTATGTTTGTGTCTGACCTACTTGAAGGATCATGATTTATATTTATTTCATTGGAAATAGATGCTGATGATTTGGGTCCTCGCCTATTGTTTGTATTATGTTTTCTTTCTCGTTGGGAATGTAATCTTTCTAGGACAACCTAATGTTTGTGAAGGCTTTATAATATTATGGATTTTTTCCTAAAGGGGCATCTTTCATCAGATTATCTTTCTATAGCTGAAGGATAAGGATTTAGTAAGGATTTATGATTGTAATCAGACATGCATTTCTGGCATGTATGACTACATGTTGTCGATCGGTTGTATATAATTTTCTGATGATAATAAAAAAATGATCTTGTATACCTCTATTATTTCTTATTGATTTTGTTGTGTGACTTATGCGAAAGTGATTGGACATATCTATTTTAAGTTCCCTCCATCCTTGACTACACCAAATATACCCTCATTACTACAGTAATCTTTAAGAAACCCCCACTTCATAAAAGGTATAAAAAATTGACGAAATGTGTAAAACAATCGAGGAAAATATTAATTTTATTGGAAAAATTTTTTTGTTTAAAAATAAAAAAAATAATCTCAATTGGTGAATCATTCAGGATCCCTGAAACTATGTAAAAAATCTGGCTGAATTTATTTTTTTCCAAAACTACAAAAATATATATTGGAAAATAAAAAAAATATTAATAGTATAACATTAATTTTTTGGGCGAATTGATTCATTTTTCTAGACATAAAAATATATATTGGAAAATAAATATAATTTTCAAACTTAAACATTAATTCTGAGGGTGAATTGAATTATCTTCTCGTAGACCCTTGTTGTGCTTTTGCAGGTTGTATCCATGTGATTATGCCACCTCTTCCATGGAATTCATCGCTTTGATCACCATTGTCGCAAAGATTGGTTGCCTTGTTCAGTATTTTTTTAAGCATTGTACTCAGCAACGTTATCCCACATTGATCCAAGAATTGAAGTATTGATTAATTATATTGGGCCTTTCAAAAGACCTAGCTCATGAAGAGGATGGTGGGGGCCAGGGTTGTCATGCCCAAAAATAGGGCAAAACACACACGATTTTTTTTATAAAAGCACATAAGTACGTACAACTGACAATGGTTGACTTGGAAAGGTGATAGAAAGATAGAGTTAACCTTCGAATTAAAAGGTATATACTTAGACTGAATAAGGATCATGCCACAAACTGATGCAGAATAGGGTATCAACTGGTTCCCCAGACTGTATGAATACACAACTCAGGTTGATCTAACTCAGATACCATGTTTAAAAATCAGGACGGTAGTTAGTGGTTATGAACACATGTTGGTCTAGGTTGTCTTAATGCTTAATTAACTATTCACCTAAATTACAGCTGAATTCGTTCAAGTCTAGCTCCGGTTAACATTAACTACCAGCTCAAGACCAGTCAGATAATATTCCTTTCCCAATGTGCTTTACCCTTAATTAAATTCATAATTAAAAACTCATTGCATAACCAAACAATTTAACCCGGCCAGGGTCTTAAAGAAAACCTTTTGGTGACGCGGTATCTGACAAGGATAGATGACCACTTGGAAGACTACACACATGGTGATATGTCATGATCAGTGATTAAACATCAACAAAGATCAATGGTTGGCATAATTCCACAATCAGAAAGTGAATGATCTTTACCCATTGCGAAATCATGGCTAGCTAATAGGTGTCCACAGAGATCTCACCTGAGTGGGGCCAAAACAATAAAGCATCGAGAAGATCAGAGTTAATACTATGGTGAGTTTGATTCCATGATGAAAAACTAAGTGACCTTTATCCATCACAGGATCACACATTGTCACCACGTGTCCCATGCCTGGAAGTGCTCTGAGTGATGAAGAAAGATCTATAGTTAATCTTCAACAGAGATTGATGGTGGGCGTGATCCTTCAATCAGAAGTTGCATGATCTTTATTCTTCATGGGATCATGCATTAACAATACGTGTTCCAGGCCCACAAGTTATGAGCAACAAAGATGGGAAGACCTACATTTAAAACATGACAAAGCTCGATGGTTGGCATGATCCTGCAATCATAATTTGCATGAATTTTATTCTTCACGGGATCATGCATTAATGAAACCTATCCCAGGACCGCAAGTTCTAAGTAGTGAAGATGGGAAGATCTACGGTTAAATCATGGTGAAGATCGACGGGTGGCGTGATCCCACAATCATAAGTTGCATGATTTTTATTCTTCATGGGATCACACATTAATGATAGGTGTTCTAGGGCCACAAGTTCTAAGTAGTGAAGATGGGAAGATCTACAGTTAAAACACAGTGAAGATCGACGGTTGGTGTGATCCCGCTATCACAAGTTGCATGGTTTTTATTCTTCACAGGATCACGCATTAATGACATGTGTCCTGGTCCCACAAGTGTTCTGAGAAACAAGATAGTGGGCACAACAACTGGTGGTACCAGATTAGTTGAGTAGGTTGATGAGGAGGAACGTTATTTTTGAAGAAAGTTAAAGTACACACTACTAAAGCCCTTTTATTTTACCACGTGGGTATGATCAATGATGGTGTTTTATGATCAGAAACTGAACAATTCTATTCTGGGTATGATAAAAAATTGAATGTCTTTTGTCCATTGTGGAATCATGTGATAATGACACGTGTCGTCAATGATGAAAATGATAAAATTATTGGGTGGCAGCGTTGACATCAATTTCTTTGTCATTTTAATATTTTAATTATATTTTGTGCCAGTTAGCGTTTTGTCTATTATTTGATACGTCGTTATCATTTTAAATAGAGGGTTTTGATGATGGTGAGTACCATAGATCCATCTGTTGATGGGATAATGTGATCTTGAAAATAGGGATTTAAGCATGAATTCCCGATGATGACAAAATGTGATTTAACACACACACACACACGTTCTAACACACAAATTTGACCAGAAGTAGAACCATAGAAGTACAATTTCAAATTTTCAACTTTATTGTTTACTAATAATTCAAGAAACATGTCTCACTACTGATAATACAATATAAAATATGTCTTCATTCTGAATGAGCATGACAATTTCTAGAAAATTAGGAATTCATTATACTTCAAATTTCAAGAATCAATACAGTTACAAGTTTAAAAAAATAAGAGATTGGGCAATCCAGGAAAGGGAAATCCAGGCAAGGTAGGGGTAGGAGGATTAATAAGAGATTGGATTGGTAATTGTGTGGGAGCTATTGCTTCTCCTTTGGGAAGCTAAACTGATCATGTTGTTGAAGCAAAGGTGGCCCTTCAAGTGGTGATGCTGGCAAAAGAGTTAGGATGCATGAAGTTGTGGCTCGAGGGATATTCTCTAAATATAATAAATTGCATAAAAGGAATGAATGTGGCCTCTTGGACTATATCACATATGATAGATAAAATTAAAACTATTTTAGGAACTTTCCAAGAAGTTCATAATTCCCATGTTTACCGGGAGGGCAATAAGCCTGCAGATGGGCTTGCTAATGCGGGGGCTCATAATGAAGTAATCATTAAATGGAATGAGGAAGCCAATATCCAAAAAGAGATTATAAGTCTAATCAATTTTGATAGAATTAATCATAAGGAAGGGGTCATTAATAAAAAACAACAATGAAGAGGTCTCTTAAGTTTTCAAGGAGAGAGACCTGTCAGTTGACGTGTGAAAAAATTATGATAGGGATTGCGGCACATAGATTGTGGGTCATTTTAAGTCTTTTAAAACATTGGAGCCAGTAGAAAATTGTTACTTTGTATGCTGGTATTCAGAGAAATTAGGAAATTGAAGAAGAAATGGGAGGCGGTTTGAGGAGGGAGGAGTCGTTGGACTGTGAAAAATGGAAAAAAGGAGAAGAGCATTTGGAGAAAGTTTAAGCGGGGAGAGATAACTCCTCACTTGCAAAGATTACATGGTTTTGATAATGACATAACATAGAATTTTGTTGCTAGAAAGGCTAATGGTAGGGTTAATCTGATGGGTAAGTCTTTTCCTCTTACGCTAAATCTAATATCTGAGATAATGGGCATGCCTCTAGAAGGTATAAAATTTTATAGGAATAATAAGCGCATAAGTTCTCAATCTTTTAAGATTTTTCCCAAAAATACTGAAGAAGAAGCTATGTTGGTTAAATGTTCTGGGGATTATGTGGAAATGGATAGGATTAAAATAATTTGGGCTAAAATTTTGAGAGTCTTAATGGAGTATTCACTCTTGATGGGCACTACACAAAGGTTTACAACTCTCACTTTGTTCTAGTTAATCACTTCAGGCATCAAAAAAATGTATCTTTCCCCTATTATCTACTTAGCTCTTTGAATAATAGCATAATGGAGAATAGGAAGATACCCAGCTACCCGGTGTTTTTGAGGGGTTAATAATGCTCATTGCAGACTATGCCAGGGACAAAATTCCTGAACCCATTCAAGAGGAAATATAAAAAATATTAGGGAAAAGGGAGATTCTAGAGAGGAAAAAGAAGAACGAAACCCTTCTCTCCATGAAAAATAGGATGATATGCTGTTAGACAAAAATATTGAGGATGACCCCTTGGAAGAGGTAGAGGCTCAAAAAGACAAGAGCTCTAATTCTAAGGAAACTGATAAAGTGGAGATTGCAGAAGAAGTTGGTGAGGAAAAAGAAGATCAAGAGGAGGAAAAAGAAGAAGAGGAAAAGGAAATTTCTAGGATAGGGAAAAGAGAAGAGAAACACAAAGAATGTCTAAGGAGAAGGAAGAGTCTGTTGGCTTGGTTTTGCAGGAAGCTAGGAACATGGATGGCTATGGTTCTAATCTGGAGAAATGGCTCTATCAAGAAATGAAAGAGATGGGTCATAATTTGAAGGAAATGGAAGAGGCAATGGAGTCTCTAAAAGAAAGATTAAAAAAGATGGAAAATGAATGTGCTGAAGAGTTTTTGAATAAGGTAAATAAAAACAACATAAACGAGGACTTGAATTCCATAATTTCTTCTATTTTGGATGAAAAGATGAAGGACATAAACAAAAAAGTTAATCACAATAGTCATCTCATCAGAGATATCTAGAAGCATATTAATGAGGGTCTCAAATTTTCAGTGATGAATTTAAAAGCTTTGTATGCCTACCTAGAGGTTAGCTTGCTGGAAAAAAATGACCAGCATGGTGGAGGAAGAAGCTGGGGGTAAAGGTCAAACTTTGGGACCAGGAACTAGAACCAAAATCAGTCTAAAGAGGAAATTACCTGAAGTTCCTAAGGAGATTAGAAGCCTGAAATATTCCATCTAGAAAATGGAGGAAATACAAGAAGAAGCTAAAAATGCCATTGAAGAAAAGAAATAGTTCGTGCTAGTTTTTTGCTGGTAGTTGTGTTGTTCATTGTTTTAGGGCTTCTTATGGTGTCTGCTTTTTTTTAGTCTGTTGGGTCGGGGTCATGATTTTTGTGGTTTTGCAGGTGTTCTATGTTTGTTTGGACTTTATTGTTAATCTTTAGTCATCTTTTATAAATGGTTTTGGGGGCCATTGAAAACCTGTATTTACCTTTATCAAAAACAAGTTACAAAAATCATGAACAATAGTTTTCAAAATTGTAAATTTGTAATATGAGTCAACATTCAAAAAGTACAGTATATGAAGTATATGTATAAAATTTATGAAGTATACAGTAAATACCTATTAACTGAATGCTAAATGATCACTTCATTGACTTAGTGAGAAATCTAACACTTCTATATCCCACATGGAATCTAGGTCCTAAAATTTACTTGTAGTAACAGGTTCCTCTTCATTTTGAGTTGGGTATTCAAAATCAAAATATTCCTCATCTTCATTCTGAGTATGGGGCCGAGATCCATTGTTTGTCTCAAAAATAGTAGTAGCACCACCAGGTTTTGAAGTGTTGCAAAGCACTCTTCTTTCACGCATGGAATTCCAAATTTCCAATACCCTAATTTAAGGAAAATCTTTAACATTGTACTAAGTTACAAACAACCTCAAGCAAGATTCCAAATTTTTGTCTATTTTTTTTTCAGATCTTTGATTTCAAAAACCTCAACGCACTGGAACTCTTTCATCTTCCACCAACCCTAGTATCATTGTTTGACATAAATCAACAAGTTTGAAATATCCTGATATTGAATCACACAACACTTCACTCTAATCTATCCTTTTCCAAATCCTAGTTATTTCACCAAGTTCAAATGGATTCTCTAAGCTTTTGAACTGCAATTTCATACATGATGCAAATTGTCTACATTATATTTTTAGATTAGTTGAATCTAGTATTCCTTCAATTGGTTGTTCGTTGCAATCTACATGTTTTGAAAACTCTTTCATCAATTCATCAATTTGTTTATGAAATGTTTGTGCATCATTTTGTATGTCTTGGAAGGTTTTCCAAAATTGAGGAAACACACAACCCATGGCTTCAAGAATTTCCTCTCGAGGGAACCTTTCACAAATCTCACTTAAAATTTGGTAGGAAATTGACTTTAAATTAAGACTAAAAGATTTAACAATGCTATCAAAATCTACCTTTTTAACTGGAATTAGTTTGCCTCGCTTTCTCATCTTAGATTGGTGGATTGGTATTTCAAATCCTTTCACAAACACACATAAATCATTTTTTTCATTGAATTGTAAAAAATTCTCAGCATGATTCAAATCTATAATTATCCGCCTCCTAAAAAAATTTGGGCTTTGAAGTGTTGTGATATTTGAATATAGAGCATCTTGGGTAATGCATGTCATTCTACGTAAACTTCCATACTCACAGATATACATAGTTATGCCTTGGGATTTATTAACAGATTTGTTCATTAAATCCAGCATGGGGAGAAGACTGGCTAAGGTTAACACAGTCTCTAGATATCATTCAAATTATGTATTAGATCAGGAGCTTTGTCTACTTTGAGGCGTTTCTCATATACTAGTCTGATCAAGGATTGAGATTCTGTTAGAACTCATTCTACTAGTCCATGCAAAGAGACCCATCTGGTCTCAAAATCCTTGAGAAGCTTGTTTCCTGGTGTTACTCCCTCTGATAAAATCTTAAATTCTGCAAAACATTTAGGACTTCTACATAAGTAAGAGTATATCTTGTAGACTAGATCTTCAACTTTTTACAGTGTAGGAAAATAATTTACAATTTTATATTCTAAGTTTATTCGGTGGGCCATGCAATGTATTCCAAGCATGTAAGGTGCAATACTAGTTTGTAATTTTGCACAAAGACCATTCATTTAGCCTTGTATTACTACAGCTCCATCAACTCCAACACACACTAATTTCTTTCCAATGGTCAAATCATCCATACCATCAACTTTTTTCAAATCTTTCTTGACTTCAAAATATAAGTTTTTTGTTGTTGAATTGCCCCTAGTTTTACAAACACAGAGTAGATGAGCTTGGTGGACATGTTATTTTACTATATACACATGAATACAGACCCAAGTAGTGTGATCTACTATAGTAACTTCATCTATGAATAATGAAATGTATCTAGACTATTTTTCTTTCTCCTGTGAATTTTTCTTTTCCACCTTAGAAAGATAGTTTATCATTTCCCATCTAGCGTTTTTTGACCAATGTGACATAGGATAGTGAGGAAATTTCAAAAAAAAAAAATTACCATATTCTGAGAAGTCTCTCATAGTTCATCCTCTGGACATAATATGAAAAAAAACACTCATCTAAACAGTCTTTGCTAGGTTTTCTTTATTGGCTGCATATTTAAACCCAACCTTGATTGGATTTACACTACTAGAAATTGCTTCCATTCTCTTATTATGCTCTTCATATTCTATGGCATACTTAACATGAAGACATTATTCCTTTGATTTCTATCTCACTACTGATATTTATTGTCCATCTATGGTCTATTTTTCATACACCTTATACCAATATTATTTTCTATAGTGTCAATATTTAGTTGCAACTTCTTCTCTCTTTTAGTTTTCCAAGTATAAATCTTACACCTGCATTATGTTGGTTGTCCATGATTTTTTGGACTAGTTCAATGAACTAGTACTTTTCTACCCAATAAACCTTAAAATTTCTTACCATTTCCCACTCCCACCCCATTTTTACTTTCTTTTTTCTTTTCTTCTTACCGACATCAATATTATCTTCAGTGCTAGCATTTTCATCCAACTAGTTTTGCGTATCCCTTATAACATCTTCTGGTGTTCCACCATTTTTATCCTCATTTGATGCATTTTTATTTAACTCAATGACAACCACAACTTGTGGTGGTAGTACTGGTGAGCTACTATGAATGACTTTTGCACAGTTTTCAATTGCAAAAATTGATGGAGCAAAAACGTTGCCAATTCCAAAGAAAGACTTTATGGTAGTATCTCTATGTTTTGGGCATTTATATGTCTTCCCAATCCCTTAAATTCCATGTGGATTATTACCCTTTTCTACCCTTCAAATTCCTTCCCTTCCCTAAGGATTCTTACCCTTTTCTACCATTCCAATCCCTTCAATGCCTTGAGGAGTCTTAGCCCTGTCAACTTCTAGGCTTGGCCTTTCATTTGCAATGCCTTACTTCCCTGAGGAGTATCAGTCTTTCCCATGTATTACATGGAAATCCCTTCAATTCTATCACCACAATGAGAAGTCTGAGTCTCAACCTCCCCTAATATCTCAATCCCTTCACCAGCTTGAGGATAATTAGGATAGTCAAACTTGTCTGACATCTTAACCTTGTCTGACATCTTAACCTCTCACTAGTTACTAGGAATCTAGGATTATAGGAGTAGGAATTAAAATTAATAGAAATACTGTGAAGTGTGAAAAAATAATTTCTTACCTTGGTCCTTTATGCTTTGTCTAAAATTTTGAATCCTTTGTTTACTGTTGCAAGATTGTAATTTGTAAATCTATCCCTTCAAAATTTTGTAATAGGACGCGAATAGATTATAAAAAATCTAAAATTGTTTTTAAGTTTTCAAACTTTTAATTAAGTAATTTGAATTTATATCAATCCATGATTCCAATTTCCATTTTTTGTAAATTCATGGTCTTTTCAAATTACAATAACATCTTGATTTAAGTGTGGTGAAAAATGTGCCGACATGTTCAATGTATATTGTAGGAATTAACAAACTGTTGGAAAAATGGGTCATGGTCAATATGAAAATATCGACAAATATAACGATCATCCACCAACTCAATGTAATTTTTTTGGGGCGAAATGGACCGACTCATTTAATTCATAATTAATAACCATTGGCAAAATAGGACCTACACGACAAAGTTTTTTTTTAAATATCGGGTGAATTAAGAGGCCATTACAAGAACCACGTCGCACTAATTAAAGGAAAATATACTGGTCAACCATGCCAAACGGAAAAATATTAATGTTTATTTGAAAGACTATTGACCCATTATCATGTTTGATTTGGGAGATTAGGGCCACCGTGTATCGGGCATGATTCACCAAAATGAAATTTGAAGTTTCTGAGAATTTGCCAAAAGGTGAATATTGAGCTCTAAAAAAAACTCTGGTCATTAAGTTGTACACTAAGGCATTTTATTTTACTTTTGCATCAATCGAAATTATATTTTCAATAAATAGATGGTGTCACTAATAGCAACACTAAACATATTTGATATGATGAGAAAAATGCAACCTACATAGGTATCAAAATGGCAATATCCAATTGGTATAAGAAGATTTGGATTGAAATTGATTCCTTAAACATTATCAATTGTTCAAAGAGTGTCTAAACTCCTAGTTGGATGATAAAGAACTTAATCTTGGATAACATTAATATGCTTAAGTCTCTTCAAGATTATAAAATATAGCATGTATCTTCTATGAAGGCAACAAGGTTTCTAATGGGTTTTCCAAATTTCGAGTTAGACAACCTAGTATTATTTTGTGCGGGACTTATGACCCAATCCTCATAGATACCAAAATGTTGATTGATAATGATAGATGATCTTGCTAAATATTGAACACTCATGGAAATGATGACTCTTTTCTCTAGGCTTGTGTGACTAGAAATGATGAGTTATTCTTTCCCTTTTATGGGAAGAAAAGGTAAACCCTTTGAATAATATTTTATTTGGATGGTTTACTGCACCAATCTTGTTATCTATCATATTTTGGCTTCTCCTCTCTCACTGTCACCTTTGGCATACAATATGGCCAATAAAAGTAATAAAGTTGAGCCTACCTCATTTCAGAAATAACTGGATAACCGCCCTGTTTGGGATAAACATTTGGTGGGTAGCTTGATTCCTTACATGGAGAAGCTTTATGGACATGAACTTTAAGTAACTAGTGCATGTTTGGATGGGTGCGAGGATGGTATTTTGAAAGTGTATGTGGTTGAAATTTTTTCATAGAGGAATTTATTATATATGTTTATGGGATGATAATAGAGGGGAAAAAATTATTCAAGGGCTACAAAGCCTTAGATGAAGTTATGAATATTTTTTTCAAAGATCGTGAATGTGCAAAGGTCAGGAGAACCACTAATGAGGGTTATGATTTACAATAATCAAACCTCTTTTCATAGATGGTGCATAAGTAATCATGAGGTATTTAACCTTGGATGGTCATTTTAGTAGTTGTTTTATCTACCATTTTATGACCTTAAACCATTTTTTGCATGAAAAATGTATCTCTCTACCCTTCTATCATTTTCCATCCCTCTTCATGGAATTAAAGTTCATAGGAAGAACCCTACTTCTTTTGTTCTTCATGAGGGCCTCATTCTCCTCATAATGGAGCATGTCAAAGTTACCCTGAAGATGCCCCTTTAGCGGAAGATGCATGTTACCATATTGGTAAGCACAAGCACCTACAATAGGAAAATTTGGCCTCTAATTGGTCTCATGGTTATGATAATGATAATGATGATTCTATATATATGCCCTTAGATGATATTTTTTAGACTCACATGACCATAGTTGTTCTAAGAAGAGAAAAATTTAGGTCATAGAATCCTTAAAAGCTTTTAGGTTCAATAAGGGCATGGAAAAGGCACTAATATGTTCTTCTTGGTTAATCTGGACAAAAGGAAAATTAATACCTCCCTATAAAGAAGGATTTAAAGAAATCCAAAAAGGAAATTAATTTTGATGTGGATAAAAAAAGTGGCATTCGAGATTCTAGTATCCAGACCCACTAGGGATGGATTTTTATATTGAGATCCCTATTGAAACAAATAAAATATCCCCTATGAAAATGGGATCCTCTATGACTAGAATAAGGGATATGATGTGGATTTTCAAGGATGTCACCGATGATCAAAATAATCTCTTAAAATGGTTGGTGTTACAAATATACATGATTAAATATAGGGTTAATTCCCTTAACAAAAAAATGGAGTTGGGGTAGGAAATTATAAAATAAAAATCCCACTTTGGATAACGCTGGAAAAGTTCTTGATCTAATCTACAATGTCGCAAAGGATGTTAACGATATGAAGACAGATCGTGAAGAAAAAATTAGGAACCTTGAATAATTCCTTCAAAAATTTCAAGATAAGTTTAGGGTTGTTGTGGTTATTAGAAGAACAAGTAGGAAAAATTGTACTGATGGGCTCAAATAGCTAAATGAGGAAGCACAAGACCTCCAAGTTTTATATTATTGTTGCTGAGCAGATCTAAATTGTTCAATGTGGTATAAAGTTTTAATGGGCACATCTGGACCTGAGGATAACTAATTCACCCCCCTATCAGTTATTCTAAATTCAATCTAACAATTGGTATCAGAGCTTAGGTCTCTTGAAAACAATTTGAAGGTACTTGGAGCAAAAGATCAAGATGTATAAAAGGGAGGTACCGAAGTTGAACAAGGATAACTTTCCTACATGGAAAATTTTGATGAAATTTCACTTGGATGGTGTTGGTGACTCTGTTAACTATCATGTTAATCAAGAATATGTAGCCCCTATAGGAGTTCTCAATGCTGCATAGTTAAGAGAAAAGCAAGAACATAATCAAGCAATGTTGGAGATTGCATCATTCCTGAACTATCATGAGTTTTAAGACATAAAGGACTGTACAAGCACAAAGAAAATGTGGGATGCCCTTGAAACCATCTCTGGAGGTGACAAAAATGTGCTAAGAGCCAAATCTGAAAGAGTGAGAGGTAAGTTTCATGAGATGAAAATGCAAGAAGGAGAAAATATAGTTCAATATTATGGTAGGATAAAGGAAGTTGTAAATTCTATTAGAGGAGCTAAAGGAACCACTCATGATAACACCATCATGAGAAAGATACTAAGAAAATGTATTCTTATTTATTCTATTAGAGTATCTGCAATTCAAGAGTTGAGATGTAATCCTAACAACAATTTGACTCTGGAAAGTTTGGTAGGAAGACTTACTGCATTTGAGATGTCAGATTTTGATAAGTATACTCCACAAGCCATTGAATCTGAATTCAAGTCCCAGATGGTCCTCAACAAATCAAACAAAGGAAAGAAATGTGTGGATAGTAACAGTGACACTTTTGATGATGATCTAGAAGAACTTGAGGCACTTATGGCAAGAAGACTATCTAGAGGAAAAGGAAAATTTAAAGGTAAACATCCTATTATTTATTTTTCATGTAACAAAGTTGGTCATATTGCTGCAAGATGTCCTGATAAGAATGACAAAGATGAAAGAAGAGACAACAAGTATAAAGACAGAAAGATGACTGATATTTCAGGAAGTACAAGGATTACAAAGACAAAGGTAAGAAATCCTGTTATATAGCTGAAGAAGCTTCTGACAATGAATCTGATGAAAATGATATAGAAGTTGTGTATGTTGCAATGAAAGATGATTCTGATGATGATGAGAAAACTGGAATAATTTCTTATATGAGTAAAGGTGATCATTGGATTATTGATAGTGGTTTTTCACATCACATGACCGGTGATAAAGATAAATTTGAAACCTTAGATCAGTGTAAAGGTGGTTATGTTAAATTTGGAAATGATACACCATGTCGTGTTAAAGAGAAAGGATCAATTCAATTGACTAAAAAAATCAGATGTGATGATGTATATTGGGTTGATGATCTTAAGTATAACTTATTAAGTGTTTCACAACTAAATACTTCTGGTTACAGAGTTGAATTCCGTCACAGGAAAGAAAAAATCTATGATGCCAATGGAGAATTAGTTGGAAGTGGTGAGATGACAAAAGGTAACTTATTTTATCTGGATTTAACTATTGAGACATGCTTGTTTGCACAATATAGTGATGTTTGGTTATGGCATAAAAGGTTGTGTCATGTAAACTTTGATAACTTGATAAGCATAAGTAAATTGAAAAAGGTTACAGGGCTACATAAGTTAAAGAAACCTAAAAATGCAATGTGCAAGCAATGTCAATTGGGAAAGATGACTAAATATAGTTTCAAGAGTAAAACTCATACTTCTGAGGATATTCTAGAATTGGTCCATACTGACCTTTATGGACCTATTGGTGAGAAAGGTTACTGGGGAGACAAATATATTATCTTATTTGTTGATGATTACTCTAGAATGATGATTGTTATGTTTCTTAAGGAAAAATATGATGCATTCCAGTTGTTTAAGTGGTACTTGGCAAAAGTTGAAAATGAGACAGGAAAAAGTATGAAATGTCTAAGATCTGACAGAGGAGGCGAGTTTATTTCTAATGAGGTTAACAAGGTTTGCAATGACAAAGGGATAAAGAGATAGATGTCAGTTCCTAGGACACCACCACAGAATGGTATAGCTAAAAGAAGAAATTGATCTATCATGGATTGTGCCAAAACACTAATGATCGAGAAAAATGTTGCACAAAAATATTGGAGAGAAGCTATAAGTACAATAGTCTATACCCTAAATAGAGTGCAAGTCAAGAAAGGTACAAATACTACACCTTATGAGCTATGGTATGGATATGCACCTAGTGTAAGCTATTTTAAAGTTTTTGGAAGTAGATGTTTCATACTGAAGGATAATAGAAATGGGAAACTTGATGCTAAAGGTGAAGAAGGCATATTTCTAAGATATTAAACTAAAATTAAAGCATACAAGTGTTTGAATTTTAACACTAACAAAATTGTGGAAAGTGCAAATGCTAGAATTGATGAATATGCAAAATGAAATGAAGCTGAAAGCATGATTGAGCCTGAGATTTACAAACCATTCACCTATCCTGATGAGGAAGATTCTAACAAATTACCTAAAACTGAGAATGAAGTTGTTGAGAAACAGTTCACACCTACCGAGTCACATAACAAAATTGCTAAGAAACAAGAGGTGACTACCGAGCTATCTGATGGAGATGCCGAGTCATAGTTTCAACTTGAATTAAACATGAATAATCAATCTGAAGAAATGAAATAACCTACTTTGGCAAAGTATGTAAGAAGACACCATAAACCTGATCAAATCATAGGAGCAAAGGATTCTGCAGTCATGACAAGAAGAAAATTGAGAGAAGATACCTACTTATTATGTGATTTTGAGCCTAAAACAATAAAAGATGCCTTAGAAAATAAAGACTGGATTCAAGCCATGAATGGAGAAATTGAACAGATTGAAAAGAACAATACTTGGACACTTGTACCTAGGCCAAATGACAAAAATGTAATTGGTACTAAGTGGGTATTCAGAAACAATTTGAATGAACACGGAGAGGTAATAAGAAATAAAGCTAGACTGGTATGCAAGGGTTATGCATAATAGGAAGGAATTGACTATGGAGAGACATTCACTCCAGTTGCAAGATTGGAAGGAGTAAGAACCTTACTTGCATATGCAGCCTACAAAGGATTTAAAGTCTATCAAATGGATGTAAAGTCAGCATTTGTAAATGGTATATTACAAGAAGTATACATTGGACAAGCTGATGGATTTGTTGACCCAAGCAAAATAAATATGGTTTTCAAATTACACAAAGAACTATATGGACTGAAGCAAGCACACAGAGCATGGTATGAGAGATTGCACAATTATCTGATGAAGATTGGATTTGCAAGAACCAATGACAACAACAATCTGTATTTGAAGATAGAGAAAAGTAAAGGTACTTTATTAGCTGAAATTTTTGTTGATGACATTATCTTTTGTGGACAAGACATGGTATGCCAAGAATTTGCAAAGGAGATGCAAACTGAATTTGAGATGTCTATGTTTGGTGAGATAAAAAATTTTGTTGGCTTAAAAATATATTAGATGAAGAATGGTATCTACATTACCCAATCAAAATATGTCAAAGAGATACTAAAAAATTTTCAAATGGAAGATTCAAAACCAGTGAGTACACCCATGGCTACTAGACAAAAGTTAACCAAAAATGATGAGACAAAAGAAGTAAATCAAACAATGTACAGATCAATGATTGCAAAGATGCAATATGTTGTACACAGTAGACCTGATATTGCATTGGCTATTGGAATTGTTGCTAGATTTTCTACCAATCCCAAGGAAATTCATATAATGGAAATAAAAAGGATTCTGAAATATTTGAAAAGAAAAGGTGAATATCGTCTGTATTACAAAAGGAATGATAAATTTGAACTCAGAGTTTATACTGATTCTGATTGGGCTGGAAATGTTGATGATAGAAAAAGAACCATAGGAGGAGCATTTCTTTTGGGAAAAAGATTAGTTTCATGGAAAAGAAAGAAACAAAACTGCACCTCACTATCTAGAGCTGAAGCTGAGTATGTGGCAGCAGCAGTTAATTCCTCTAATATTGTGTGGTTGAAGATACTACTGAAAGGTATGAAAGAAGAGATCACAAAACCAGTTGTCATATATTGTGATAACACGAGTGCCATTAATATTTCTTAGAACCCTGTAATGCACTCTAAGACAAAGCATACAGCTATCAAGTATCATTACTTGAGGGAGCTAGTTCAGAAAAAAGAAGTGAGATTGGAGTATGTGAACAATAAGGAACAGTTAGCAGACATATTTACAAAGGCACTACCCAAGGATGCTCATGAGTATCTATGAGGTAAATTAGGGGTGATTCCCCTAACTGAGGATAATTAGTTCAGAATGGTACTGTTGCATCATATGCTATATTCAGAATATTTTTCACATTGATGCACAAGAAGTCAGACTGTACGATGATGCCTAAAGTTGTGAAAGACAGACAAGGATAGAAAAATAAAATCAGTCATAATAAAGATGATAGGAATAGCATGATACAAAGTTTAGAATAGAAGAATATGCATGATGAAGATGTCAATGTCTTTGGAATTGTTGTCAAAAAGGGAGAAATATACTGAGAAAGATAGAGGGAGAAGTTTACTGAAAGAGGGAGAATTTACTACTTAGAGAAAGAGAGAGATTGATGAACATAAACAGAAAGACAACAGTGTGATCATAGACATAGAGGGAGAAAAGTTTTACAAGATGAGAATCAGAATGAAGCTAAAGACATTAATGAAGATTTGTTCATATCAAGGAACATAGGCAGACTTTTTGGATTGTATGGTAACTATGGTTGAAAATTATTGTTTTATTGTTTAGTGTTTCCATCAATGCCAAAGAGGGAGATTGTTGGAAAGATTGTTTGGAAACCTACAATGGAAACAATTTTTGTTTTGTCATTGATGTCAATCCTTAACTGGTGAGACTATTTCTATCTATTTGAGTACCATATATATTTATTGATGAAGAAGATTTAATAAGAAGACCAAGTGGAATGGTTGAGTTAAGGCAAATAACAAGGGTACTTGATCAGTTGGCACATTGGCAAAGCAATGTGTTGTTTATTTTTGATGATAGTTTTACTGGTTGGTTTGTGTCGAGCACCAGTTTGTCGAGAAGAATTTCTAGTGACGACCGAGCATCGGTGAAATTGCTGACCAAGTTGGACGAGTGACAACATAATGGTGGTCGAGCGCCAGTATTTTGATTAATGATGAGATTTAAGATCTCTGGCCGACATAGTTGATTTTATTGGGATATGTAAAGTTAATTAAAGATTGATCCATGTTATTTAATGCATGGGTAACTGCAATTAATGCATGGAATCAAGATTTAATTAAAGACTACTTTGGAGAAGTAAATGGTAATGTAATGATGGGATGATCTGTTGGATCTGACCTAACTAAGATCTACGATCTTGATTAAGCAGAAAAGATTTATCTAGCCTAGATGAAGAGGTATAATATAACCTCGAGGGGTTATTCATGTAGTGTTTGTGTGTGTGTGTGCGCAAGAGGATTGCATAGTTAATTTACTAATTGGCATGACCTAGCAGAGAGGGATGAACAGTGAAGCAGAGAATTGCATGAGTGATTGCTTGATGGATTTCCAAGAAGATCTGGAGTTTGAGATGAGAATGGAGGCCACTCAGTAAATTAGCATAAGAGCTGAATTGGATATGGATTGCAAAGTAAGTTGTATGAATCAGATGAAACCTACTGATTACTTTCTAACCATTGTATCAGTTTAAATCCTTTAACCAGGTTGACCTAATAGTCATTATATAAATCCTTTGAGCAAGGTGACATTCAGATTGGAATGTTCTAAGTCCTCTCTCAAGGCCACTTCTAAAAGGGTGATTAAATCCTTTAAGCAGGTCACATTTAGCAATGTGTTTTGTAACCTTTAATAGGGTTGGCTCTACACATAGCTCACTTCAAAAGAGTGAAAATTTGGTAGCATGTTACTGGTGGTTTTTCCCAAATTGGGTTTCCACGTTAAATTCATGGTGTCAAAATGTGTGAATGTTTATGTTGTGTTTTACTGTTAAGTTTTTGCAAGCTTATTTCAGTAGTACAGTAAACTCCACACTTTTATATTATTGTTGCCGAGCAGATCTAAATTGTTCAAATTGGTATAAAGTTTTAATGGGCACATCTGGACCTGAGGATAACTGATTCACCCCCCTCTAAGTTATTCTAAATTCATTCTAACAATATATAGGAACACGTTTTCAGAGGAATATTTTGATAAAATAAAAACCCATTATAGATAAGACTATGTATATTCCAAATATGTAATTTGTTTTTAAATTTCATTAAAATTTCTATTTTTCATTGAATTTCCACTAAAACAGGTCCACAAACTAAAGATAACATGCTATTTTGTTATTTCTATAACTTTTTTATTTGAAATTTTCTCGCAAAAAAATTATATTACATCAAACTAGAGATAATTCTTCACACTTCAAAAAAAAAAATTTAAAATCATATGTTTTGGTCAAATTATGCTTTCCGTACACGAGAAATGTTAAAAAAAAAAATTATGCCTAATAAGAAATTAATGAAAAACAATATATTCAACAAAAAATTACAAAACAATATTTTCATAAATCTTATTTAAGTTACATACCATTTCCCAAAAGGATTGAGAGAAATAGTTTCATTTAGGTCAATTTTTTTCTTGCCGTACACGGGCATAGTATGGTCTTGAAACAATGACTTTTAAAATGTGGGTTTTAGTTATCCTATTGAAAATAAAATTTTTTCATTTGGGTATTACAATAAATTATATATTTGGAAAGTAGACTTTGAGTAATACAACTTATATTACTAAATTTTTTTAAGATTCAATCTCTAAGTGCTTCAAATATTCATCTCAAACAGGATGAATTTGAAAAAATCAGAAAATCAGTTCCACTTTTTGGCCAAAAAGTGGTCTCAACTTCTTGTTGGCACCCTTATGCTTGGTTCATATTGACCAAACAGACTAGATTCACAAAACATAACATGTAATACCATAGTGCATCTTCATTCATGCTAATTTGGCATATTCTTAATGAATATAGGAATTGATGTAAAATACAACTTCATAGAGTGTAGTTCCATACTTACTTGTATTGCTTTGGTGGGGTTGGTGGAATCACCTGATCCATTGGATGAGGTGTCACCAACTTTAGTGCTTGCTCCAACATTATCATTGTTTGAAGCTCTCCTCCACATTTGATTTATCATTCTCATGATGTCTTCAATAGTATTCCCATTTGCAAAAGTGCTTGACTCTGTCACTCGGTCTTTGTAGTCCTTACTTAAGTGACTGACCTTGTGATAGTGTAAGCATGCAATTCTAGGGTTAGTCCAGTTTCTAGATCTTCTTATCCATTTCCTCATACATTTATCAGCAATATGTCCATATCTACCACATGCTTTCCAATTTACCCAAGTGTTTTAATCCCAAACATACGTATTACCGACTCATCTCGGCTGATATGCATTTTTTTGTTCTTTAGGTTTCCAGAATTGCTTTATCTTTTTCTTGCATTTATGAAATGTGTGGCCATGCGTGTTGCAAGTAGGATAATGTTTTTCCATGTAATATTTCTTCTTTTATTTTTTCAACTTAGACTTGTATTCATGTGCTTTGTGTCCATTCTTGTTACAGTTATAACAATTACCTATGAATGTAGAAGTAGTTTTAGGAATACCTTTTTCTTTGCTCTTGCAAACATTTGATGTGTGTCTTGGTTTTCCACATTGATTATATGAATACTTCTTTGGTCTTGGATTTGTGTAGACATTCCTTTGATCAACTTAGTTTGATGATTCTCCATGCTTGGTATACCCTAAATTAGTATTGTTGTTGAGTCTTCTTTGTCCATTCAGAAATTCATCCATTCTTTTTTTACTATCTTCAGCTTTCTTGATCATATCATTATGTTGTTGTTGAATCTTCACTTCAAGCTTCATTTTGTCATTTTCTTCTTTTAGTTAACCAATAACTTCCAATTTTCCAGCAAGTTCCATGTTCACTCGGTTGGCCTTATGACTCATAAGAACTATTTTATTGGTGATCTCAAGGTGATGCTCAGTAATTCTCTGTATCTTAGATTATTTCACCTACAACTTTTCAGTAATCTTTCTCCTATCATCAATAGCCAAAGTTCTTTCTTGTTCATCTTGTCTTGCATTATTCACAACATCAATCATTCAAGTACCATTTGTATCTCTTAACCAATCTACAATACTTTCACTTGTTCAGTAACATGTTGATTGATTTCATTTAGATCTACAATGGTTCCTTCAGACGTGTCAGATATACTACTAGATCCATATCCAAATGAATCAAATAGGTCAGGTATCTCTTCTTCATGATAGTCAATTACATTGTAGCGAGATACCATGAATTTTCTTTCAGCCAATAACTCTTTCAGTTTATGTCTTGCCTCTTTGTATTTCTCAAAGAAAATATGTAATTGCAACTTTTGATTCTCAATATTTTATCAAGTTTATACCTTTCCATTGTAAGATCTTTTCTCTCAAGTGATTAAACTTTTCCAACTAAGAGAACTAGGCTTTGATACCAATTGTTGGAAGTGTTATACACTGAATTTTGCGCCTCTGATCTCAAGCTCTCTTGGTCTTGATAATCCAGTATAACATGGGAATCATCTCAAGGTTGTGGGACCTTATGCTAACCGAGATGAGACCTCCAGGTTC
>MU226887.1:685097-700040 GCA_018584345.1 Thuja plicata | reverse complement strand
TTACAGGTATTTACAAATTACTTACGAACTATTTACATCAGCACGGACCAGCTATTTACAAACCATTTACAACTTATTTACAACTATTAACAACTATTTACATCTGCACAGAAGGTGGACAACCTTCCGACAGAGCCAACCACCAATGGGCGGCAAACCAGAGGCAAGAAAAGAACAGACGGCAGAAATGAAATGAAATGAAACAGAAACAAACGAAAACAAAACCAGGCAAAAACAACAAACCAGAAAATGAACACAAGACAGAGAGAAGGGAGGCAAAAGCACCAACCTGAAAATGCAGAAGGTGGAGGAAGGGATTACCGAGTGAACTCTGCAACACTTGAATTGTTAGTTCGCCAAGATCACCACCACGGAGCACTCGCGTACGTCAGAGAACACAGAAGGTGTTTAAGCTTTGATTACTGCAAATTCTCTGCAAACCCTGTTAATCGCTCTGAAAATGCTATATTTTTCTCTAAGTTCTCAATAGGTTTTAATCGCGGTAAATGTGAAAATGACAGGTGAGCTCTATTTATACCCACAGTAAAAACAATCCTCCTCCTTCTAGAGTTTTAGGTTAGACGAAACACCCGGATTCCAGACCCGGGGATTCCTTACAATGATGTTCCTAAGACTTAGGAACATCATTGCAAACAATCCCGGAGTCCGGAATCAGACTTCCCACCAAAAGACAACCTCCGGGATCTAGGATCTGGGAGGTGAAAGACAAACCAAGAAAATGACACACTCCGGGGAAGAAAACCCCGGAGAAGGAAAAGCGAAGAAAAGAAAGACAAGGCAGAGCCGCCACAAAAAGGAAAGCAAAAGAAAAAAAAGGGGGATCCAACATTTTGCACACAAAATGTAGGGATGGGGATGCAGGGCATAACACATTGTTCCCATTATTTCCCCCATTGTTGGAGTTGGAATATTCTCCTTTTTCATGCTTATAGAAAGGAGTCTTAAAATCTGTGTGATTTTCATTAGTTTGAGGGCCTTCTACTTTTATCACACCATTGTCAATGAGATCTTGTACCACATGTTTGAGACACATGCAATCATTGGTCTTATGTCCCCGATTTCTATGATACTCATAATGGTTATTTTCACTCCACTAATTTGGCTTGATTTGAGGTTCATATGGTTGACCCCTTGGTAGGTCAATAAGTTTATTTGAAATAAGTGTTCTCAATGCATTTTCCAATGGTTCACCCAAATTAGTGAATGTCCTTGTGGGTGTAGGGGCAAAGAAAGGTTTAGGCTTGTAAGCCCCTTGATTATTCCCAAATTTGTTATTAGTGTTGTTGTTGTTAAAGGGCACTTTGGGTGCTTGATTCAAATTATTGGCTTGAACTGAATTTTGGGTGAGATTGAAAGGAGTGGCCTTTAAAGTATTTTCCTCTACCACTCCATCATTGACCACTCCTTTATTGTTGTTATTTCTCATCCAAAATCGGTTGTTGTTAGAGGTATTGTGATTTTGATTGGTATTGGAGGTATTGTTGTTGTTATTCTTGTTATCCTTGTAAAGTTTAATCTCTCCACTTTTGACCAATACCTCTACCATTGTAACCCCATTCTCAATTAGGTCTTGGAATGACCTAGGACATTGTAGCCTTAACCGATAGTTCATTTCATGATTCAAGCTATTCACAAAGATATCCATTATCTCCTTTTCGGGTACACTTCGAGGGTATCTAGCAAATACCGCTCTCCATCGTTGTAGGAAAAGTAGGAATCCCTCTCCTTATCTTTGTTTGGTGGTACATAAATTATTTCATGTTTGATATTATAAGAGTAATGAGTTACAAACTTAGAGGCCAATTCTTCAAAGGTTCGAATGCCGAAGGGTAACTTCAAAAACCACTCCATTGTCATACCTCCCAAACTTCTAGGCAATAACCTCATGAGGTAAGTTGTGTCATGCATGAACTCTAGACTTAAGGCACAAAATTCCCTAAAGTGATCTTGAGGATAAGTTGTTCCTTCATATTGTAATATTTAGGAAAGATAGCATTATTTAGGAACGAAACCATGATTAATGACTTATCAAAGGGAAAAGGACACAAAGCTTCAATAGAAAAGGGTTTAGGAACCCTGCTTTGTTTCATCGTGTCCAATTGCATTTGAAAGAGTTACAATTTCTTGTTCATAATATCAACAGGGTTAGTCTCAACTTCCTTTTGTTTGAGTTTGTTGACATTGTAGTCATGTGGAAGTTTGAGACCTGTTTGTGCTAGGTCTAGAAAGTACTTTTCCTTGTCTTTTTCCAATAATTTTTCCATAAGCTTCGTGAAGAAGGGACTTTGCATAGCTTCATTGACCTTTTCATCAGTTGCTTCCTCATCATTAGGGTCAATGTTGCCCCCATTTTTATTATTATTTAACCTTTGGTTGTTAGGGTCAAGGTTAATTCCTCCAAGGTTGTTGTTTAACCCTTGATTGTTAGGGTCAATGTTACCTCCTCCATTGGTATTGTTATTGGATCCTTGATTATTAGGGTCAGAATTTCCCCCTCCATTGTTATTCATATCCATGTTGACATGGTTGATTTGATCGGGGTCTATATGGCCAAATAGAAAAGACATTGTTGGCTCTGTTTCCTTAATAGGTTCCGGCAAAGGTCTTGAAGAACTAAAAGGATCACCCAAAAAAAGGACACTCTTGCCTTAGATAAGATCCATCAGGTTGTAGGGTAGCCTTAATGTAATGCGATCACATAAAATCTGACATTAACATAAATTGAATAAAGACTTAGGCTTTGTTATCTCACTTAATTGATCAATACTTGAATGATTTTTCAAAAGGTCAAATAATGGCAAATTCTGATTAACTTGAAGTTACAGAGAGGTAAAACATCCAAAAGGGTATCCAAAAAAGTGAGAAACTTATTTTCAAACCTCCAGGAAGTATCCACTATTTTCCCTTCTTTGTTTCTGGGTGGCTCTTGCCTGTGTGTAGGCGGCTTTCAAATGTTTGTACGCGGTTACTGGAATTCTTGTACGCGGCACTCTGCAGTTCGCAGGTGGCGTTTGCTTGTTGATATGTGATTTTTAAATATTTACAAGTGGCACTTTCCAGTGGCTTACGCAGCTTATGAATATTTGCAAGTGGCATTTCAAAAGTACAGGTGGTCCAGAATTGTTTATAAGCGGCCCTTTGCTGACCAAAGTTGAAATTTTCAATTTTTTGGATTTTAAAAGTTTAATAGTTTTGATCAGACTTGTTAAAGAACATTCTTGCATGAAAATAAAGTACAAACTCAACACACACATAAAATTTGCACCATATCCCTAAAAAAACACTATAAGTGTATGTTCTCGAATGTTTTTACAGGTTTAACACAAGAACATCTTCCAAGCAATCTACTTAGAGTCAAATTTGGCTTTTAACAATGGCTCTAAAAAGGTAGGCTTACTACTTAACAAGGTTTTAATCACACCTCAGTTCTAAATCTTGTCAAGTTCCTTTACCCCCCTGCGGGCTTCCCACATGCACGAAAGTACAATTTTGCACAATCTTGAAGGACTACTCGAGGAAGTGAGGATGACTTGCACAAGACTTAGTCACTTTCCGATTAAGGTAAAGTGCATTTTTTTTTATAGTGGGTTGGAAAATATCATAGAAAAAGTGATTGTCTCCCACTTTGGGTCATTCCCTCTCACCGTCCTCATAAGGCAACCCTCGGGAGGCAGGCCCTTTAAAGCTCTATTTTAATCTAGCATACATGAAAAGCAGAAAAATGAACTTAGTCCAACAAGTTTGGGAATTTGATTCACTCAAAGAGTGAAGAGAATATCCCTATTGTCTTCCATCATTCCAAACACTTCAAGCACTATTTGTTCTTTTTCAACCACTTGACAAGGAAGTTCTTAAATATGAAGTGTGTGGTTCAATTAATCCTCCCTTTCTTTCTACTACCCAAACTTGACACTTTTGGCTTTTTGATCAACTTCGAAAAGTTGAGAGCATATACCTAATGTCTCGTTTGTATGGAAAATAGTAGGGTGTCCCTAATTATGCTAGATTCAAAGAATTTGCCACAATTTAAGCAATGCAAGCTTGATTAGAAAAATACCTTGTTTCGAATCTAGCAAAGGCTAGGCACATTTGTCATGTATTTTCCCTTTTTTTTTGCTACTCACCTAGTGGCGATCGTTCCCACTCCAGCTCCTCCAACAAGTTAGTCAACACAAAGAATGACAAAGTGAAGAAAACTTGCAAATATAATTGATAAAATTATCGTAAGTTCTTTTTGATCAAATTTTGCAAAATCATGCTTTAAAGAACTCAAAAAATAAGAAATCAACTAAAGAGTAGGGAATTTCTTTTTGTATGAAAAAAATACTTTTATATAATGATCATACAAATGTTCTTCTTCTTTTAAACTTGCCAAAAGATTGGAACCATGAATTTCCTTAGCATGTTTAGTTTGTGCTCTTACCTCTTTGATAGGCTTCATCACTCTCTTCTCTGGTTTCTGTACTTTTGGATGATTTTTCATCTGCAGGAATAAAAAATACAGAGAGTTAGAACAGTGAACAAATCAATTAGAACTTGATAAAAAACAATAAATTCTACGCAACTTTTAATAGCTAATAAGTGACTTTTAACTATTATAAAGCGGAATTAAAAACTTTAAAAATGGCAATTAAAAGTTAATAAGCGGCTCTGGAAAATCCACAGACAGCCAAAGAAAAACCACAGGTGACACAGAATGTGCAAATTGCAGTCAAAGAATGATAGCACGTGGCTCTAGAAAGATCACAAGCGGTCTTTTGCTGCTAATAGGCGGCCCTTTACAGAAGCAGGCGGCATAGAATGCGCAAATTGCGGACAAATTATGATAGCACGCGGCTCTACAATGATCACAGGTGGTCTTTTGCTGCTAATAGGCGACTTCAAAATCTCCGTAGGTGGATCTTCTCTTGTTTTCTGCAAAATGACAAGAAAGTGCAGCAAAACACACAAAAATATGATAAAAATGAGTAAAATGAGGCCTAAAGCCCCATGGTGGGCATCATTTCTGTGTGAGAAATTACACCTGAACATGAAATTAGGATTCTAAACTACAATTCTATGGAAATAAAATGACAATTTAATCTATGAATTGCAATTAAATCCATGACATATCATGGTTCCCTATCTAAGCTTTCTTAAGAGAGCTCTCAGCCTTAATCTCTCTCAAGGACAATCCTAGAATGAGAAATTTAAAGATAAAATGCTTAAATCTAGCTCAATTCTCTCAAAGATGATACAAAATGGATTCAAACGCTCTCATAAAAGATAAAATATCTCAAATTGCTCTCAAAAATGCTCAAGATATTGCTCAATTGCTATCAAATTGCCTATAATGAGGATGCTTTGCATTTGAATTTTATAGGATATGAAATGCATACAGAATGGCTTGTATTTATAAAAAATTCACAAGGGTAGGGGGTAGAGTGAATTGACCATGGGTTAATCCTTGGTTGAGTTTGATCCCTCAAATGGTTTCAAATGTGGGGACCATTTAAATGGTTGTCCTAAAAGGGTGGGACAAGAAGACAAAATAGTCAATTCTCATTGGTTGATCAAATTTAGTTGAAAGAAAATAGGATTTATTTAATTCAATCATTTAATTAAATTAGCCATGTAAGGGTGAATGGGTTGGATTTGATTTTTGATTTAAAGCTATACAATTAATTGATTAAAATCAATAATATAATTTGATTGATCTCTTTTAGGCTTAAATTTGATTATTTGATTTCATGATTATTTAATCCTTTGATTTTAATGGATTTTGTCCAATTTAATTGATAAATGCGCATTTGATTGATTTTGATCCATTTTGATGAGGTTTAGGGCAATTGGCTGAGATTTGCAAATTTGGATGATTAAGAGACACCTGGTCAATTTTAGGTGTCTACACCCACATGTGTAAGTTTAGATCCTACTTTCCTCATTTTAATTGCATAATATCTCAATAAATTTTCAAATGTTACAATAGTTCAACTTGTTCACTTTCTACTTAAGTAGTAGTCAAATGTGACATCTTATTAATATTTCTACAATTTTGCAACCTAAACCTCCAGCCTATATCATTTTCCCAGATTTTTCATTAAAGATAAGAAAAACAATGATGAAATGTATTTTCTCAAAATTTATCAACATTTATTATTTCTCTTAATATTATATGGATTATACCATTTTTTATATTAATTGATTCATGGTAAGAATGGACCTTAAAAGATTTGATAGCCTTGATTATTTTGTAGTTGTTTGAAGCAAACCATAAGGCCAATATTGTGATTTGTTGTGTTCACAAACCAACCTACTTTGTGGACTGCCTTTCCCTATTCAAGTAAGGTATCATAGATTACCTTTACATAGCCTATTATGTTAGGTGCCATAGTTGAACAATTGTACATGCATACATGCCTAGAGAGATAGCTCCAATTAATAAAAAAATATCATATGATCTTTTATTCTAATGAAAAATCAGTTCTTACACATGTTAACATAGATGCTATGGATATCATCCGTGCATATGTAGATCCCACCTTTTTTTATCTATTTCACAATACAAATTTTTTTTTAAATAAATTATGAAGCAAAAAGTTTTACGTTGAAGCAACTATCAAAAATTCATTTCTATAACTAGATGTCATTCTTTTTAATACCATTTCCATATTATTACAATTTCATTTATGGTAATATTGAATTATTTCATGACCATTATCATTATTTGATGGGCATGTGATTTTTGTATTCCTTACTTTTATATTTAACTTGTTTAATTTTCATTATTGATGCTAAAACTTGCAGATCAGAGTTATCTTTTGTGTAATATTTTGTGTAAAAAATCATTTATAATTTACATTGTTTAATTTTCCCCCATAAAAGTGTAGAATTTTTAATGAAAGAATTTTTTTCAAGGATATCCCAAGGCAATTGAATGAGACATGCATTTCAAATTTTTAATTCAGTTTAAATGGTTTGGAACTATTTTTAACAAGCATAGGCCTAAATACAAAGCTTTTGGAGAGATTAGTAAAGATGGAACCAACTAGATAAGAAGAATCAAAGCTAAAAGAGTATAATGGTGATATTTCCAAAATAGGTCTTGGAGAGAAGTTCATAAAAGCATTACTAGATATTCCTTATGCATTCCAAAGGGTTGATCCAATGTTGTTTAGGGATAATTTTGAAGAGGAAGTAACATGTATTCAAATTTTATTGGAGACATTAGAGGTTTGTCTTTTTTTTTTCTTTTAACATGCATTTCCAAATGCACCACAATTGATAGTCTAATGTAATTAAGGAAGTCAACAAGCTTATATTCTTTTGTATTATTCTTTATTATATAGCTGCTATAGAAAGAAGTCATATATAGTTGTTTGTTCCTCAAGCTATTGGGAGTTGTCTTAAAGATAGGTCATTTCATGAATGTTGGTACCTTCCATGGTGAAGCTCAATATTTTAATCTTAATGCTCTAATCAAATTGGTAGATATAAAAGGGGCTTATGGGAAGACAACATTCCTTCATTTTAGTTTCCTAATGGTCCTAATGGTATAATTCAGACTTAGCATCATATGAGGTAGACTTTAAATTCACTACTAAATCCAAGAATGTTTTGAGATCCAAGATTTTAAAGGGTATAATTATTCTTTA
Organism: Thuja plicata; assembly: GCA_018584345.1. Taxonomy (NCBI): domain Eukaryota; kingdom Viridiplantae; phylum Streptophyta; class Pinopsida; order Cupressales; family Cupressaceae; genus Thuja; species Thuja plicata. The sequence goes on along the minus strand of MU226887.1, from coordinate 692,385 downwards.
AAGGGTCCTAGCTCAATAAAAGAGCACCTTGTTTACAGGCATGAGGATGGTGGTTCAATTTCATCATTCTCTTACATGAATTAATTTATGATATTGTAATTTATATTTAACATAAGTTATATTCTCTCTAATGAGAATATTTTTATTATCTTAAGAAAGACAATAAGTGGAATTAAAGATATATCTGTCTCTATAGAGACAACATGTATTTTTTATTATAGGTATAGTCTCTATAGACAAATAAAATTGTCTCTCAAGAGATATAATTTTTAGTGTCTTTATAAAGATAGTTTTGTAAGACAATAATGTAAGACACTTGCTCAAAGAGAATAAACAAGTTTTATTTTTTCTTAAGTTAAGACAATTTACTCAAAGTTTATCTTAAATATCGTCTTAAGAATGTAGATCATGAAATGGGGCAGAAAGGGAAATCCAGGGCCAGTTGGGAGTGGGGAAATGTTAAGAGATTATAATGGCGAGTTTGTTTCGGTGGTGGTACTCTCATTGGGCTATTAGTCCAATCACCTTGCTTAATCCATTAAAATTTTTTCATGTTATTGATCTAGCTAAAAAAATAAACTTTAAAAATGTATGGATTAAACAGGATTCCAAAAATATTATAGATTGTCTCCTTGGTAAGTACCCACCTCATGATCTATTAAAAGTTGGATAGAGGCAACTAAAATTATTTTATCCAACTTTGATAATGTGAAAATCTCCCATGGTGTCCAGGAAGCTAATTAGGTTGCTTATTACTTTGCTAATAAAAGGGTCAAGTTAAAAGGTCAGCAGATGTGACAGGATGAGATCGATCTAGGTGTTGGTGTGAAACCCTTGACCAATTATAACCTTACAAACGGAAAAGTTGCCTCATTTAATAATGATGCAACTGATTAACATTTGAAAAAATGACATCATTCTAGATGGTGACGACACCTTTATTATCTATACAAGGTATGAGAGATGACACCTTTTATGGGTGACCTGGATGAGCTGCTGGTTCTCTTCTCTGGTTTTTTGCTCTGTGAATTTCAGAAAGGAGATTATTGCTATCATGGGGGGGTAGAAGAAAGCTGGTCAAACTTATTAACTGTGAGAATCATATGAAGAATATGAATGTTTGGAGGCTTATTGCAAGAGGTTGGTTGGACCCGTTCCTCAATAAGCTCCATGGTGCCGATCCTAAAGTTACAGAGTACATTACGAAGAACTGGAAAGATGGAGAAAAAAATTTTTTTGGGTGAAAGGTGAGAATTGATGAGAATCTCATAGGGGAAGTCATTGGTCTCTCTATAGAGGGTGTGAAGTTCTTTTAGGACAAAAATTTTCCTGACAGTGATGTAATCAAATTTCCCAAGACTGGTGAAGAAAGGGATGCGTTGGTCAAAATCTCAAACATATATTTTGATGTCGCGTAGATTAAGCAACTTTGAAGGGAGATTCTCAAATTCATCATGGATTATATCATGGTTGATGATAGATTATGAGGGTATATGGATATCATCTCGCTCTCCTCAATTATTTTTGACACAAGGTTAGGGTTTCATTTCCTTATTACATGTTTTCTTCTCTAAATATAGCATTAAGGCTCACAGGAAAAGTTGTACGAAGAATCATTTTTGCATGTTGGTCTTATTCTATTAATTCATGAGCATTTTGAAAACATGTCGGCCCTATCCAACCCTATTTCGGTCCTTGAGGGATACACCATTGATATAAGTATTTTTGAGGATAATGAGGAATGGGATATAGATTGGGAAGAGGAGGAGATTTGCTCTCCCAATAATGTTCTTAAGGAAACACCTCAAAGTAAGCCCTCGAGCAAGAAGGACCAATCTGAAAAAGCACTATAGGTACCTCTCAGAAGATACGAGTAAGGAGAAGGACTACCCAAAGAAAAATTTGGTTTCTTATTTTGAGGACTCTCTAGAGGAGAATTTTGTTCCCCCCGAGGCTACAGATGATTCTTATTCCTTGTACCCTCCCATAGATAGGGATAATAGGCCTAGGTTCCCCAATGACATTATGCCTAAAGATCATTATTTTAAGCCAGACTAAGAATCCCTTGTTGATATTCTGGCAATCGCTAAAAAAGGGGTAGTTGACTACTACAGGCTCATAAAGTGGGTATTTCATGAGATAAAGGACGTGAGCTTAAAGAACAAGGTAGTTAGTAGCAAATCAGAGGAGTTGGAAGCCAAAGGAATGTCTCACAAAGCTCACGGGGTTCTACGGACTGATTAAGAAAAGTTATCTATGGCAGAGTGTCTTCGAAGAACTTTTGAACTCATGGAAAGCAATGAAAAAGGATAATGAGAATAAGATCAAGAACTTGGATGAAGAACTGATCAAAATATGGGAAACTCTTAACACCATCATGGATTACAACTCGAATGTTTTGAAGAGGACTGCTTCCACTATGAGCACTTTGGTGGAGAAACTGGAAAAATCCCTGCAAGGTAAGATTCTAATTATGGGCTTGGAGGCTGATAAGGGAAAGAACATGAACAAGAACCAGGACATTGGCCCTTTGAGGAGGACTAGAGCCAACCTGAAAAGAAAAGTTGATTCCTTGCCTCAAGAGATCCAAGACCTAAAGTTGGATGCTCGCAAGATGTGCAACCTTGAAGTTGAGGTAATGGACTCTTTTAATGTTTATTTTTTCTATCTTGTAACTTTGTAGTTTCAGATCCCTCTAAATTATTAAATCTTTTAATAATTCAACATTCTAATGAATTATGCATTTTCAACATCTAATCCTTCAATATTACAAATATAAAAGACATCTAAGAAATGTACAATAAAAAAAAATTGTCAATAGAATGACCATTTTTTAAATTAAGAACAATTATAAATATTGTATAAATTAATTTTTCATTCCACTTAAAATTAAAAATTAAATAAATACTCATTTTATATAACTAATATAAACCATAATTCTGACCTCAGCTTTTTTATTTCTCAACAAACTATATCTTAATCTATACCAAAATTTAAAAAAAAAAAATTTAAATCTTTACTTAGCTACAGTTTTCCTCAACAAGCCAAACAAAGCTAAATCTCCAAACACTACTAGTAAATTATGACAACGATAGAAAACAATTGTGTTGATCATGTAATTGCCGATTTATTTCAATACCGACAAAAGTCAGAAACAAATTGTTGTCACTACAAGCAAAGTCACTCCGCTTTAGGTTAAAGAAGGAATAAAATAGATATTTTAAATTTGGAAAGAGGACAAAAAAATATATTATTAAATAGTATTTTAATAAAAACAATTCCACATTTGAACGCAATATTTAAAGTTGGAAAACTGTTTTCGGAGATGATAGGGAAATGTTGACTGTATTTGAAACTTTTGAAACAGTAATTCCATTCACCAGGAGGAAATTAGACATAAAATGGTTTTATCTACCAATGGAAACTCTCAAAATTGTGCACAGAGAAAATCTTTTTTACATGCCACATCTCCCAACTACAAAATTGCATAAGAAAAAAAATAGTAGTAACGAAACAAAATTTAAACATCTTTCTAAATGCGCAACAGTAGTTTTTCTCAACAAGCCAGACAGAAAGCTAAATCTCCGGTAAAATTCATGAACGATAGAAAAAATGTGTGTCGATCATGTCGTGCACTTTTTAATTCTTGTTTTTCTCTGCTAAATTTTTTCAATGCCGAGAAAAGTAAAAGAAAATTGCATCCAGTGAACGATTTAAGTCAGTCCATCTTATTTCTAAAGAACTGATAAAATAGATATTTTAAATTTGAAAAGAGACTACTCCAGGCAAAAGGACCGAAAAAAATATTATATTATTGTACTAAAAACAATTCCACACAGGACCTCAATATTAGAAAATGGAAAACTATTTTCTGAGATGACAGGGAAATATTAGACTGTTTTTGAAACTTTTGAAACAGTAAATCTATTCTATAAAAGAAATTTGACATAAAAACCATTTTATCTATCAAGGGAAACTTGCAAAATTGTTCATATAGCAAAACAACCAACAAGATATTCCAGCATATTTTTCTCCAAATTATGATGTATTATTGGGGTTTCTCCTTTTTGACATGGAATGGTTTTTTTAAACCAAAAGAAACTCCGAAAATTGTTCACAGAGCAAAACAACCACATAAAACTAATAATTTAATTTAATGCAAAAAGTAATTAAATTATTAGGGTTTGAAAGTGGGCAACAATAAAACTAGGCATCAGAACTGGAAAGAAGTGGGTATGAGATAGGGAACATTGGTGTCGAGCGCCTCCACAACCCCAGGAAAGGAAGCCAACCTGAAGCCACGGTAGATCTCTCTCTCCCATCCCCTGCCCGCCAGTTTCTCCGCCTCCTTAATCGCTGCCTCCAAAGTCGCCGCGGAGTCCTCGAAAACAGCGTCCACAATCCCCTTCTCCAACGCCATCTTTGCGTTAAGCTTATTCGCGCCCAGCACCACATCGCGCAGGGTTGCGGGCTTCAGCTTGCTGCGAATCAAAGCCATCATACTGGTGGGGATGGGCAGACCAAGATCGAGCTCGTACATGTAGAGGTCGGAGGAGGGGTGTTGGGACATGAAGCGGTAGTCGTGGGCGAGAGCGAGCATGTAAGCGCCCGACACGGCGCCGCCACAGATGGCAGCGACGGTGGGGACGCTGAGCCTCATGAAGGCAGCGAGCATCTTCTCTAGCTTCTCTAAGACAATGTCAATACGGTCGTGGGGGCTGTCGGCGATCCATCTCATGTCGATGCCGCAGGAAAAGTGTTTGCCTACGTTGGTGGTGACGAGGGCTGCCGCATCTGGCGATTGTTCGACCAGATTGAGGGCGTCGGCGATGGCATCGAAGGATGTGGGATTAAGCCTGTGCTCGTCCTCGCCCTCACCCACGAAGGTCAAGATGTACACGTTTCCTCGCTTCTGAAGGCTGCACATCCTCGCTAACTCTATAAAATGCACTGCGATGTCTTCCTTGGTCTGGTGAAGTAATGGGTGGATGAAAGGTAGAAGATGCAGATGTGGCATTTATAGAGGAGCTGCTGTCTAGTTGGTCAGTCCCGCCGCCCACGATGCTTCCGCTTACACTATTAATTACCTGTGCTTTTGTAAACTTCTAACCACATGCCGTGGAAAAATGTTGTACGTACTCTTCTGATATTCCGTTTTGTGTGCCCAGTAATTTGAATAGCAAGTAAAGTTCCCAAATTTGCGGTCATCGAAATAGAGACATCATTGAATGATTTTATCGAAGAATGTATTTGTTAGAAAATGACTTAATGCTTTAAATTTAACGGTCTCCCCTATATGTCAGATGAATTGTCATCGAAATAGACATATTAGCCATATATAAAAAGGCTTAATTGATTGATTACTGTGAAGAGAAGAGCGTGAGGGAGACATTTAACAGTTGTGTGCACGTTCAATGGTGGGCAATGTGTGAATTGAATTACTATCATTCAAATCACTGATGTGCGCTTTGGGCAATGGGGCAATGTGTGAATTGAATTACTATCATTCAAATCACTGATGTGTGCTTTGGGCAATGGCTAAAGATGCGAGGATTTGCACCTCGTTCCCGCACTTTAGCCATTGCCATACCCATACCATGCATATTCTGTCAGTGCGGAGCAGTACAGTACTCTCTCAGTGCGAACAGTATAGTACATGATTTGTTTTGCCGATGCCGTATTAGTATTAGTTTTTAAAAATTATATTTTTTTATTCTCTGTATGGCAAAGTATATATTATTAATTTATTACAAGTAAAAAGCCTTATTAAACAAATTAGAGTGGTAAAAATATTTTATAAAGTTTTAATGAATATATTTAACTTGTTTATTAATTTGTAAGTGGTATGATTTATTAATTTATTATTTTTTTCTTTTTTATTATGTTTTCTATTTATTACTAATGTAAATTGCTGAATTTTTTTTTTCTTTTATTATTATTTTCTTATTTTATTTTAATTTTATCTTTTTATTAAGTTTTAAGTTTTAATTAGTTTATCTTATTAATTTGATTAATTAAATTTATGTATTCTTTCGTACAATTTTCTAATTTGCATGTTCATTGCTATTATGTAGATGACAAATTTGTTTATTAAGGAAACAATTATTTTTTAACTTCTATTTATGATTTTGAATGTATTTTAGAAAATGCAATGATGTAACAATTATTTATGTGCAGGAGAAGTTGGCTGATGGCAAACTGGAAGCAAATGATGAGAATAGAGACCTGTTTCTGTTTCTCCAAGAGGATTGGGCGCGATCCCTACTGTCCAAACAGTTGGGAGAGAAGAATTAACTGCGTTGCCTATGGTTTTGGTTTTTTTGACTGGGCTGGTCCCATGGTTCCCCCGCTCTGTTATGGGGGTTATTATTAAGTTTAGATTTTTATTTTGGTTGAGCCCTACGTGGCTTAGGGACAATATTTTTGAAGACGTTATTGTTAGTAAGTTCTCTGGTTTTATCTTTTTAAGTAGAACTGAAACTTTTGTTTTTGATAGAGGCAGAACTTTTATTGCATGTGATAAACTGCTAATCTGCTATAAGCTTCGACTGGTGCCATTAATTTGCTATTAATGTGCTTCTAGTCCCCTGTTTCACGTGCCAGCACCCTCTTGCTGCTTATTTTATCAAAACAAAATGTTTGTATATTTTTAGTAATTTACTTATGATTCAGTTTAATATTTATTTAATAAAAGTTTTTTAAATAGAATGTGACTCATTACAAATATTTGAGGAATTTATAATAGAAATGTATAAATAGTTAACTAGTATTTAGATAAGTTATAAAGTAATTATTTTTATTCTTTTAGTTTATTAATATGTTACTTCTTGATTTAAAATTTAAAAAAAATAAAGTTTTTAGATATTTGATTAATAGATACTTCTTACTAATAAAGATCTAACAAAATATAAATCAAAATAAAAAATGAAATGATAAAAAACTAAAATAACTTTAATAAATTTAAAAAATACTTTAAAAAATTTTTATATTAAATATTATTCGCATATAATACATTTAAAACATCAATTTAAACAATGTCATAAGGCTAAACAAATGAGATAAGTAGTGTGGTGTCCTATTACACTTAAGAAATCACCAATTATATTACACATAAAAATTTGAATAATATATTAACTTAATAAATAAACATGTTAAGTTTGAAAAAATTAAAGTTACCAAAAAATACTTTTATTGGTGCAAAAGAGTTCACTAATTCATAGCTATTTGTCTCCTCCAAGTACAAGATACATGTTAATTTTTGACACTATTGCATTTAAATTATTAAGGA
>MU226887.1:660473-678604 GCA_018584345.1 Thuja plicata | reverse complement strand
GAAATGTGAAAACCTAGTTTCAAACTCCAGTAGTTATGAAGCCAATCATCGAGGAATTTTCGAGGAGGACATTTATCTAACTCCACAGCAGAGAAGAAAATTGCACAATGCTTAAGCCTATTCTTTTTGTTTAGAATTTCAACTAACATTTCTGGATTAGGCATAACAGAGAATGTATCATTAGAAGCCCCAGGGCCCTTACCGGTGTTGGACGCTCCATTAGGTGGCGAGGAAACAAACTTAGCACTAATGTCTACCGCCACTCCAGCCTTCGACACAGCTTCAGCAAAGGTTTTTGGTCTGCTAATGGCGGTGCCATCAGGTTTTGGAGGGCTGGGTAAATGGCCATTAATGTCAATCTGAGGGCATTCATGGTTGCCCTGAGGTGAAATGGGTACGGGAGCGGGTAAACCGTTGGGGGGAGGACTACTGTTTAAAGAAATGTTAATGTTAAGTAAATGCGAAGATGGGTTAGAGACACCTGGCCGAACATCGCCGATGTCCGATGCCGCCTTCCTGTCGTCGCCTGCCACCTTGCCGCCGAGAAGTGGACAGCCTGGAACCGCAGGGTTTTCTTCCCGAGAACGCAGAGTCTTCCTCGAAAACGCAGAGCCTTCCTCGAAAACGGAGATTCACCAAATTTTTTCATTAACATCCTAAACATCCTAACACTAAGACTTTTTACTTATAATAAATTAATAATATATACTTTGCCATACATAGAATAAAAAAATATAACTTTTAAAAACTAATACTAATACGGCATCGGCAAAACAAATCATGTACTATACTATTCGGTACTGTACTGCTCCGCACTAACAGAATATGCATGGTATGGGTATGGCAATGGCTAAAGGTGCGGGGAACGAGTTGAAAATCCTTGCACCTTTAGCCATTGCCTGCGCTTTGGATTCATTCCACAGAGCTTGGAGGAATTTAAAAAATAAGCATTTTGTCTGTCATAATAATTGGATGTTTCCATCACCATGCATGAAGCTTCAAATTTATTACACACCTTATCCTAACTGGTTGTATTGATGAGACTGCTCCAACATATTTTTACTTCTGATTTGGGCCCCATAGTTTATGATTCATGGCACTTGAATCCCATCTTGGGTGCCCTCATGCTTATCATTACAACAAATTTATATGTGTTAGTGATTGCAAATCTCCAAATAGATTACAAGATATAGTAAGATTTATTTATTTAGAACAAGATTTAAAAGTGAGAGCATTTGATTTAAATTATTGCTTTTTAAAAGTAACAATATAAACCTTTCACAATTTATGACATCAATAGTGAGATCTTTGGATTTGAGTGATGTAATATTTAAAAATATTTCATATTTATGATTTAGATTTCTCTCCTGTTGCTCATTCCCACCGCCTAGACCATTATTACCTATGTGCTTCTGTAAACTTCTTACTAAATGTCGTGGAAAATTGTTGTACGTACTCTTCTAATATTCCGTTTTTAGGGCCCAGTATTTTGAATAGCAAGGAAAGTGCCCAAATTTGCAGTCATCGAAATAGTGACATCATTGAATGATTTTATCGAAGAATGTATTTATTAGTAAATGACTCAGACTTGGAATTTAACGGCCCTATCTGTAATATGATTTTTTTTTAATGATGGTTTGATCTTTCATTTTACATCTTAATATATATAATTAAGATTGACTAATTTAAGATACAATTGTGTGTTGATAAGATAAGAAAATTGATATTGTTCAAATAGAAAATAAGTATAAATTAATATTAATTAAGACACCTTTATAAACTTTATTTTAAAAGGATTCTAAAGAATATAAATATGTAATAAATAGAATAAAAATATGTATATTTCATACTAATATTTTAAATTAAATTGGTAAAAAAAATAATTAAAATTCATATATTATGTTCTAACAAGATTCTAAATTGATATAAACATATAACAAACAAAATAGAAACATATATATTTATCATATCTAATCATATATATTTATATTATTAAATATAATACTATATTATTTATAATAATTTTTCATGGTTTATTAATAAATTTAAACTGCCAATCCGCCTCGATGCATGGTACAAATGAGTTGGTCAAAGATATTTTCAATATAGGAAAAAAGACATATGTCCATATTACTCATAAAAAAGGGATTAAAATATATTTAAAAATAATTATTTTTTTGGAATGGAGCTAGTCAAATTCATCTCAATATTAAATGATTTTATCTAAGAATATATTTTTTCTAATAAGACATAATTATTTAATGGTAAAAAAAGAATAAATATTCCAATCTTTTGTCAATGATTGGAAACTATATATTCGTATTGACTATAAGAAATAAAATAAGTTTTAGAAAAAATAAATATATAAAATATAAAATAGGAAAGGAAACTTGCATAAAGTGATCTATTAAGTACAAAAGGTTAAAGAAATATTGTATGAGTAATTATTTATATGTGTAATATTATGAACAAAATTTGATTATATTAACATAAGATCAAGTAGATTTCCACAATCGATGACATAATTAGTTTTGGAATATGTAAAAGTGACTAAATAGAATTTCATGGATCATTGTGGTGGAAGTTTGTTTACTATGATTTATTTTCTATTGAAAAAATAAAATTGATAAAATTCTTTGGGATTAAAATACTTTTTTTTTTGTATTGATTATAAGATGATCAAAAAGATCTTACAACTCAGTGTACAAAAGAACCAAAAAGAGGCAGAGCCTCACACAAAAAGAGTTTAAAGGTAGATCATACAAATTAGAGTTATAGTTTCATCACACCAAAAAAAAGGGAACCAACAAGACACTAATGCAGAATATCATAGTAGGAGTCGGTCCATGCAGTCCAACCCAAGGGGCCTTCCATCTAGACAATGTTCTTCTTAGCTTGGATTTGAGACAACATGAAGATCTGGTCATCTGTGGCATTTTTGTTCTTCTTGAGTTCCTCGTGGAGTTTCTTGGCAGTTTCTTCTTTATATAGCGAGATTATCCACATGCCTTCTCTACTGATATCCATCTTTCATCTTAAACATGAACATGGTGGAGTGACCCAACTGCAAGAACCTCTTAAGCTTCTCCCTTCCAATCAACATGTGAATAGAGACCTGTGAGGAGATTTTAGAATGTGTGAGTTTACGAAAAAACTCAGTAAGGACTATTGGATTGTCTTGATATCTTTCTTCATTCCTGCATTTCCAAATCTTCCAAAAGATGTTAGAAGACAAAATATTCCCAAAAATATTAGTATCCTTATTTAAGCCATTGACATGCCCATTGATAATTTCAAAAATATTAAGATATTTAGGATAGGTAATACCAAACATGAGCCAAATTTCTTTTGCAAAAGTACAATCAAATAAGATATGACTACAAGATTTAGGAAGCTTGCAGATGCTACATAATTCCGTACATGAGGGGTCTTTCCTTATAGGAAGTTTGTTAAGTAACATAAGCCACTTGAAGCAACATTTTTTTTTGGTCAATAACAGTTCTCCAAAGTTTGTCAAAGTATTTTTCCAATTATTAGCTTCCATATCAGTATACCATATTTTATTGACATGTTTGATGATAGCTTCATTATGGTTTATGATTTTATAAATGTTCTTGGCTTTAATTTTGGTCACAATAGTACCAGCAGGCCATCTAATTTCCAAAAATCTATGAGAATCAATATGACAGGCAGTGGGGAGATCCTTACAAGCTATATCAACTATATTGTATGTCTTCTTTTTGAGAAAGGGATATTATATCTGGTTTTGAGCACCTCCCAACTTATAAGTCTTTCATGTTCAAACATGCATATAAATTGAGAGGTACCCAAATTGTGCCAAGCTTTAGCAAAGTAGCCTTGGGAGAGGGAAAGAGGTTTACCAGAGATGTGAAGAGACCTTTCACCAAAAAGATGATTATTTTCATGGAAGGTCTTATTAGAGATAAAAGGTTTAACATGTTCCCAAGATTTCCAAATAGTTTTAAAAACCACGGAGCCTTGGATAGAGATAGGGAAGTCTCCAACAATGAGGTCACAAAGGGGTAGATTTTTCCAAGACTTAGCTTTCCTAGGGACGCCTCTCTCAATATTACCCCTAATAATAACCTTTCATGGTTCATAGCCATCTAGAGAGTGGAGAATATATCTGGTAGCAAGGGCAATCCCTTGATTTTTAATGTCTTTTACACCCAGCCCTCCAAGAAGTTTGTCAGTGTGACACCAATCCCATTTAACAACGTGGAGCTTTTTAGCCCCTTTACCATCCTACCAAAGAAAGTCCCTAATAGTCTTTTGAATTTCTAGTATTTGATAATTATTAAACATCCAAGAAGAGGAATAATAAATATTGTATGATGAGAGAATCTTCTGACAAACCTAAATTCTTGGTCGAGGGTTCCACAAAGAAAGGGATACCGAGATACCTAACAACCTAGTGAGGCCCACCCCATTGAAATGTAGATTTTTCAAAGCACTCCAGAGGTCGATCATCCCATCCAAGGAAAATAGATTTGGATTGGGATAGTCAGGCGCCATAAATAGTGCAAAATCAAATAAGTTGGTTATGGAGAGAAGAAAAGTTCTCTTTGGAAACTTCAAAAAATAAAGCAGTGTCATCAGCAAACTGAGAGCTTATAAGTTCAAAGTTATCGGGAAGAATGATACCTTTGACAGACTGGGAAAGGGAGTTGTCCCTAAGGATATAAGTAAGAGCATCAGATGCAATTACAAAGAGCACAGGAGCAAGGGGGCATCCTTGCTTAATGGATCTGCCAAGGGACAAGGGTTCAGATAAAGAGCCATTCACATAAACTTGAGAAAAACCATCCTTGAGAATGAGGTTAACATAATTGCAAAAGTTTGGAGGAAATCCAAAAGCTTCCCGCATCATGGAGATAAAGTCCCATTCGATTCTATCATAAGCTTTCTCGAAGTCAAGTAACAACATAGCAGTATTCTATTGTGAGTGCCTGGACCAATCCATCACCTTCGAACTAGTGATCAGATTCTCAAGTATGAACCTACCCTTAATAAAACCATTCTGGGAGGGGAAAATGAACTTGGGCAGAATACTCTCCAATATAAGGGCCAAGATCTTGGCAATAATTTTGTAGGACGCATTAAGGAGGATGATTGGCCTCTAGTTCTTAATAAGGGCCTTGTCTCCATCCTTAGGGATTAACTTAATAATACCTCTATTGATAGAGCTTCCCAGGGAGCCATTATTTAAAGATTCATGGTATAAGTCATAAAGGTCTTGGCAAATCCAATCTAAGTTAGCCTTATAGAATTCCACAAGCAGCCCATCGGGTCCAGGTGCCTTATCATTCTTGAGAGAGTTAATATCTTTTTAAATTTCCTCTATAGAGATATCACAACCAAGAAGGGAAGCATCTTGATTGGATATTCTATTGAGGATAAGGGCCCTGAAATTTTTTCTAAGGCATTTGGCTTCCTTATTTTCTTTGAAAGTAAATAGAGTCTCATTGGAGTGCTATTGCTTGAGGAGGTTAAAGAAAAATTTAGAATCTCTATCCCCAAATTAGAGCCAGTGAGCGCGAGACCTTATTCTAGCTCCTCTAACTTTGATCTATTGGTGTTGTCTAAGGTCAGTCCTAACCTTAGAGACTTGATTAATAAAATTACCATCAATAGGATTAGACTCGATATCCATCTCAGTAGAGTGAAGTTTGGCGGAGAGCATCTTCTCAGTGTATCAGTAGTCTTTGGCCTTCTTCTGACCCAAAGTTTGGAGCAGAGCTTGCCAAGAAAGGATGTTATTGTTCCATAAATCAATAAGGGAGAGAGGAGGAGGGTTGTTTCTATTAATAAGTCTAAGGAGGTTAATATGATTAAAATACTTTGGGATTATATTTTCCAACTATATGCTCAATTATGTACATTGTCATTAGATGTCAATTAACATTCATAACATCATCATTTTAAGTAATGTTCTGCCACATACTAATATTCATTTTATTTTTTAAAACTAATTTATATTTATTATTTATTTATTGATTATTTTTAAAGATTTATATTCTAGACGAAGATTTTTTTTTATTTTTTATTTTTTTAAGATTTTTGAGATTTATTATTTGGTAAAGGAATGTTTGATAGAAAAATAAAAAAATCTAGGTCAATGAAGAGCACTCATTTGCTTTCAAAGAAACCTTGAAACTCTAGGAGTCGTCGTGACAAACTCATTTTCAGTTACAACAAGTTTTTTGGTTACTCTTGAGTTGTGGGTTTCACACATGATTATTCTCATGTCTTTTGGAATCGAATGGTGGTTATTTTGGTTCATTCATTTGGTGTTTTTAGCAAATTTTTAGGGATTTCTTTCAGGTAATATCGTGACCTTGAGAATTTGTTTTTGGTTCTTTTGAAATGACTGAAATAAGGAATGACTGTGGAGCTTTATTCAGTGGTCCAAAAGCTTAATGTGTGTTGGTTATTGCAAGGGTCTTCCCCATCCTCTTTTGTGATTGTAGCCCTATGTTTTTTATTAAGTAAAACAGACCTTTTTATAGGGTTCCTGAAACCTGAACCAAAGTATTTAGAGATAAAACATTAAAAAAGAAAAAGGTAGTTCAAAATGAAATAGCAGAGCAGGCCGAAAAGGTCAGAACAAAAAACTAGCTAAAGCTTCTAAAAAAGTAGATAAAACCTGTTATTAGCTAAAAAGCCTAGGGGGCCCTAAGATAGGTGCACCATGAGAGTGGCCGCTTTGGCCTCTAGAAGCTCCATGTTGGCCGCCGACTCCTTGATTTTTTGGATGGTGCTCTCCCCGTCCTTATCCTTAGCCTTCTTGGTTCTAGCCCTAGTTCTTTTGTCGAGGCCTTGATCAGTGTTCTATTCAGTCTCCACCTCAGTGTTAGCTGCTTCCATCCACTCCTTGAGCTTCTCAATGATGGTGTTGGTATGCTCTCTGACCTATTTTAGGATGTTATGGCTTTGTTCAGCTACAATCTTGAGAGTAGAGTCCACCTTTTTCATATTGTCCTCCATCTTCTTGACTCAAATACTCAGATTCCTCTGTTCCTTGTCCTCACCATCCCTTTTCTCCTTGTTGGTACCTCTAACAGCATTTTTGAGGTCCTCGACTTCATGGTAGAGTCATTTTATAGTTCTGTAACTATCTAATATGTTGTTTCTAGTGTTGTTGAGTAGGTCAAGGTCAAATTCCATGGTATTATCGCTTAACACCACAATAGAAGGGTCGATAAAATCTTCCACCTTAATCTTCCCACCTTCACTAATTTTGACTTTGGGGTTTTTTATTTATCTAGTGATTCCAATTTTATCCGACTTAACGTTAAAGTCTCTCCAGCCCACAATCCTTCCCTTATCAGCCATATAGTAGCTGAAATCTTTGTCCTGGTCATCGCCCAAAATTTGGGGAATGGAGTCTAAAATAGGGGAAGCTCTACAATTCTTATCCTCCATAGAATTCCTATCAGTACTCACCTCCCTATATTTCTCCTTTCTTCTTTGGGGTTTATCCGGTGTAGTATGCTTCCTCTTTCTACCCTTCCCGGTAGTAATCTGCTCCTCACCTTCCGAATCCATGCCTTCCTCATTCTCATCATATTCCTCATCCAAGAAAATGATCATGGATTTCTATTTTTTGGGGGTAACCATGATCTCTTTCTTAATTTTCTTCTGGGTACCTTTCCGCTTCTTCGAAGACAAGCTCTAGTGGTTCTTCTTTATAATATATCCCTCATTCTCAACAGAATGCATGCCCTCACTATCCTCCATATTTGAGGGGATATAATCAGACCCTGAAGCCTCCCTCTCCTCTATCTGACCAATTTCCTTACCCACGATTTGGGCCTTAAAGTATTCATAGATAAGAAATAGAAGCCCTTCATGTAGGGCGAGGTTAGAGATAGCCTTCTCTCTATAGCCATTAATATTCTTGTTTATAGAAGCATATAAATAGAAGGGAATAGACATCTTAATACCATGGCAGAAATGATTCAAAAGAGAGAAATGGTAGGTGTGGATTCTATCAAACCTAGTAGTAAGGGTAATGTAGTAGATTATGGCCTGGAGAACAAACCTCCATAGAATTTTCAGCCCATCCAGTAGGTAGTGGGTGCCAACTTTGGTGAGCTCATTCTTTTCCTCCTCAATTCTAACATGCTTGCTGATTGTAGAGTCTGAGATCTTTCGATCTCTATAGAATTTTTCACCAACAGTAGGGATCCCTGTAACCATAGAGATTACCTCCTCAGTCACAATGAACTTTCTTCCCTTTATCTTGATACTACCTTCATTCCAATTTTTGACAAACAATCTAATCATAGACTATTTCCCGCCATTGAGTCTTTCGATAAAGGTAGTAATCCCTCTGTTTTGAAGATGTTTTCAGACTTTTTCCCACCTCTGCCATTTTTTTCTATCCTTAGCAGGTTCCCATCTATGTCTTTCTCCACACATCACCTTAGGGTAATGCACCAATAGGGGAAAATATCTGCTAAAACCAACTTTCGGCAAATGTTTCCAGAATGATATTCTTTGATGCTTTGAATAGGAAGTAATGTCTTTGTTTTTGAGTACCCAGTAAGTGTGCGAGCTTTGGTTGTAATTATTACCCTTCTAGCATGTCTTGTACTTACCATCTATGGCAACGCCATTACATTTCCGAGCTATCCCTTTCATGATTATTTTCTATGTGTCCTTCCTTCCCATGGATTCGGTCATAATCCCCAATATCTAAAGCTTTAGGTGGAAGATCTCCTCCACAAGGCCAGCATGTTTTCCTTTCACTACGCACCACCCAGTTGGCAAACTAGTCAGAAACATGATATCCTTCTCTATACACGTGGCTAATATGCACCCTTTCAAAGGTATTCAACAAGCTTTGTGTCTCCTCAATCATGTTGGAAATAGTCCCCGAAGGAGGGTGAGTACTTTTAAGGAAGTTTATAATGTTTTGGGAATCACCTTCCAACCAAAGTTGTTTGACTCCCATGTTATGTGCAAGCTTAGTCACATGGAGGGCAGCGCAAGCTTCCACAAAATGGTTGGTTTGAATTCCTAACGGGAAGTTGATGGCAGCAATGCCCTGATCGTTGCAATTTTGAATAATGCCTCCACTTCCTACCTTACCCAAATTACCCTTGGCCGCTCCATCAAAATTTTATTTGGACCAACCAAATGGATGACAACACCAGGTGCAACTCTGTCTTTTATCCTTGGTATTCTTGGGGTCTGAAGAATTGGCTTTTCCAGCACCTACAAAAGGATTAGTATTTCCATGTAAAACAAAGTTCTTCACTAGAGCATGATGGATTTTTTCAAATATGCTTTTAGGGCTAGCACTGCGTTCTCTAAAGATGTGATTGTTTTGTTGTTTCCATATACCCCAACAGAAGTGAGGTAGCGCCCACGACTAGATTTTGAGAAAGGATAATTTTTTGGGAGGCCACGTCCAGTTAGAGAAAAGATCTTGCATAGAGGTAGGGAGACACCATTGGATGCCAAAGAGCGACATGAGATAATGCCAAACAAAGCTAACATAGGGGTAGTGGATGATGAGATAATCCACAAACTCCGCATGGAATAAACAAATAACACACATGTTAGGGATGGGGATGCCCCATTTAACAAGGTTTTCAACAGTAAGAATTTGGTTTTGGAGTAAAAGCCAGAAAAAAAACATTGATTTTTGGGGTTAGGCCAAGTAACTAGGCTTTCGCCCAACAAGGGGAGGCTCCCTGAGTAAATTGGGCAGAGTAGGCAGAGGCCACAGTGAAAAATCCTTGTGAGGAATCTTCCCAAATCAAAGTATCTTGATTCTAGGAGAGAGAGATAGCATTGAGGGCCATGGTTAACATAATTAAATCTGGGGAAATAGAAGCCAAGTTCACCCAGGAGTTCCCCACTCTGTAATTTTTGACCCTGTCCCCAAAAAGCAAGATGTAGATCTCCTTCCATTGATTGAAAATGTCAATGTTTTTTAGGGGCTTTGTCAAGAGCCAATTGTCATTCCAGAAGCTTATGCTGTGACTGTTTCCAATTTCCTATTTCTCTTTAGACTTTGCCAACTCTTTAGTTTTTAGAAGACCATTCTATATATAGCAACCTTTCAAGATTTCCTCATTCTCAAAGAAGTCATTTAGAGAAGCATTGGGCAAGTATTTTTCCTCATAGACTTCATGCCATTCCCCTTTCCCATGAAAAATCCTCCATATTTGTTTGTCTTGACACGCCTTGTGAAAAGGCCTTAACCTTATGATTCCCAGACCTCCTTCCCTTTTGGGGAGACAAACTTTTTCCCACGCAATCAGGGGGATGCATTTATTCTCTTCCCCTCCTGTCCATAGAAATATTCTTTGAATTTTCTCCAGGGTTCCTGCCAATTTAGCCAGAATATTTTTTGAGAGTGGACTTAACTAGTTGAATCTTTCCTACTTGTCTCAAAGTAATGCCTTTCTACCCCGCCAATTTTCTATTAAATCTGTCAATAAGTTTGTTCCAGAACTCTTTCGGGGGTTTAGCTCCAAGAGGGAGACCCAAGTAAGTGGAAGGAAGGGAGCCTATACCACAGCCAAGAATTTCCACCATTCTCCTTTATCTAGCCTCAGGAGTATTGATAAAGAATAATGAGCTCTTGTTCCAATTGATTTATTGGCCAGTGGCCTTAATGTAAGAATCCATAAAAATCTAACCACACTGGCCTCCTTCACCAAATATTCCCCACCAAGGTTGGTGTCATCAAAAAATTGTTGATGAGAGAATATGGATTGACCAGAAGATGGCTTGATGCCTTTCAACTCACCAGTAATCTTGTGTCTTGTTATCGACCTGCACAAACATTGTACCAGAATAATGAAGAGAATAGGGGACAAGGGGTCCCCTTGTCTCAAGCCCCTGGAGGTCTTGAAGAATGCCGAGGGAGAGACATGGACCATGACCAAAAAGGAGGGTGAAGAGATAAGCGGAGAGATGATGAGGCATAATTTACCATTGAACCCATAACCTGTCAGCACTTTCAAAAAAAGTGACCAGTCCACCCTATCATAGGCTTTGGATAAGCCAAGCTTTTGTTTTTCAAGAATGAGATTAGACTCATCATACCTGTCTCTCTGGATTTCATCTTGAATGAGGCCTAGGTCAGAGATGGCCTTCTCTTTGTAGGAAAAGATGTCCCCAAACTCCTTCTTGTTCCAGATCTTTATATTAGTCTTGACATTTCTGAGTTTTTTGGCAACTTTGAATATTGTTGAACCTTTGATCTTGATATTCCACCATTCCTTAATTTTAAATTTTATGTTAGGATGTGAGGTCCACATTCTTTCAAATCTGGAGGGGAAGTTTATTTTTTTGATAAGAGGGTCAAGGACTATGTAAATGGGAGAGTGATCCAAGCCAATTCGCACCAAAGTGGAAAGTTTACTGTTGTGGGAGTTCAACCAATCAGTTGTAATCAGGGCTTTGTCCATCCGAACTTGGATACAAGTACTCCCAGTTCTCCTATTTCTCCAAGTAAAACTAGCCCCCTGAAGATCCACATCTAGCAAAGCTAGATCATTGATAAAGTCCATGAGATCCTGCCTACTGTCATGATAAGGATTTATCCCTCCCTGTTTCTCCCCAATTTTGAGAGGGGTATTGAAGTCCCCCATAAATATATATTTGGATAAATCTAACATAGAAATAATGCCTCTAAGTTTATCCCACTAAATTCTACGCCCCCTTTTAGAATTTGGAGCATAGATATTGATAATATACCAACTATCAAAAGTTTTGGAATTTGTAAGATTAAGAATCAGAACGTTACCTTCTCCATAGACGATGTCAGCATTCCATAGGGATGAGTTCCACAGAGTAATTAGCCCTCCAGAGGCACCATCTAAGCTAATGGAAGTCCTCTTCATCGACTTGCATAATTTAATACCTTCCATTTTTTCCTTATTCATCTTCATTTCTTGGATTAACATAACATCGGGTCTATGATCTCTGATCATATTTCTAATTACATCCTACTAGTGCGGCCCATTGAGACCATGAATGTCCCAGGAGATAAGCTTCCTTTATAACTTGGAGTGCAGGCATCTTGGATGGTCTGTTGAGTTCCATCCGCTATATTCTTGCCTACTTCTTCTTGTCAGATCTGGAATAGAGATTTGCACCCTAGCATTTTCTTTATTCCTACAAGATCAGCTTTGTTCTTGCTTCTAGTTGTTGCTGGAGAAACCGGGGCTAGATCTCTGCTACTTTTTTTGTTCTTTACCTTAGTCCATTCACTCTCCTTCACTTCTTGTGTTTGGAAAACATATCTTCCATTCTGGTGAAACTCCCCAGGGTAGCCGGGTTCAGCAAATCCTCGAGATCCATTTCTTGACCCTCGGGTTTTAGGGTTTCATGCATGAGATCGCTCATCGGTGGTTCCTACCTTGGCAAGAAAACACCAATCTCCCAAGACATTTGTGGGGATCGAGGGGAAAATGAAGAGGGAGAAAGAGGAAACTTGGTTTCAAAACACAAGTCTTTGGTGACTTTAAGGATGCTACCCTCTAAGACAGGGGAAGCATGCACAAATGGCATCAAGTCCAAGCAGTTTGACTCCGTCTCTGGGTGCTCTATTGGAGCCTCAGTCCGAATATTGGTTAATTCATCCCCTTCCCTGTGTTTACACAGTTGATCCAATGATGGTTCCTTTTTCCTCCAGACCTATGAAACAATATGGGGGTTCTCAGAGATAGTATCCTCAGTGGTAAGATCTTGAGATTTTCCCTCTAGATTTTGGGCTTTCTTATTCTCCTTAGCCTTAACTAGGCATTTCCTTGCCATGTGCCCTGCCTTCTTGCAGTGAAAGCACGCAAAGGGCACACTTTCATATTCTATTTTCTATACTTTTTTTTCCTAACTTTGAATGGATTTCTATGACATCTGGCATATCTTTCCCTTCTTCAACACCCATGCAAATCCTTGCATAGGTGAGGCACCTTCTATCCACTATCACTGGGTTGATCGAAAGGAGCTCGCTAAGCCCACAAAGATATCTTCAAACCAAAACTCTAGAGGGAGTTCTAGTAACCTAACCCAGACTGGGGCTTGGATGTAAAATGAGTCATTCAGGTCCAGGTGAGGAGCCCATTTCTGCAAGGCCAGCATCAATTTTCCAATAGCCCATCCCCCAGTGCAGAGGATATCAGTATAGCCTTTAGGGCATGAAAACTCAAAGGATAAAAAACCCTTTGCCATTGCTTTTATTTCAACTTGGACCTTTAAACTCCATTTTCTCTTCGCAAAGGATCTAACAACATCAATATTAGGCCTAGAGCCTGCAAACTTTCCCACCAAGGTGAGGGACATAGTAGCAATATTATGGTCTATGAGCTCATCTGGTAAAGTGATAGCATACTTTCCCTTTTCCTCAACAGATAGATCTTTTATAGCCGGAAATAAGGACTTCCTTGTTGGTTTAGTCCCGAATAAAGTTGACCAAGGACGATGCCAAGATGAATCCTCCTTGTCGCCATTTGAGGTTGCATGTTTGTAGCTCCTATGTTATCTGTGATGGTCCAACTCTTTAGATCCATTAGAATTAGATTGAAAAGGGAAGTTGATATTTTAAAGAAGACATTTGTAATAACTTTTCTATTGCTTTATTCACACAACAATGACAAATAGTCCCTTACTTTTTCAAAGAAAAAAAAAACTATTTCATCATTATATCATTTTATAATTCAGCATCTCAAACCTAAAAATTATAATTATTCAATATTGAATACTATAAATATAAATGCATTGTAGAAGCTATGTACAACAATAGTTTTCCTCAACAAACCACATACAAAGCTAAATTTCAAAAATAACCACTACTAGTAAATTAAAAGAACGATTGAAAAAATGTTTGTTGTTCATGTCATACTTCTTTTTAATTCATGATTTTCTTTGTCGTGTGAAGCAATTCACTAAATCCTCTATGCCATCCCTGAATAGAATTATTGGTTTTAAGAAGATCATCTTGAATAGTTGAATAGCAGTTCCACATTGTGATTGGAAACTTGGGTGACCGCCTGTTGCCTCTTCTAGTTAGTCTTCCAATCCATGTGTCTTCAAAATAATCTATTATGGATTGAAAAGTCTCCTCATGTTCTATATAGTAAGGATATTGTATAAGTGTTTCGAATGCATTGATTACATATATCTGAGGTGCAAAAGCTAATGCAACAAGTTTTTTGATCTCAAATGAAAATACTTCATCGACACTATAACGTGTTTGTAGACCTTCTTCTTGAACTTTCCTCTACAAGCATTGAGAGAAATGGAAAAAGCATCTCTGAATAGTGACATTTGGAAAAAATTTAGAAATATCTCCCTTGAAATCTAATTCAAAATAAATAATTATAGTTTTTGGGTTTAGATCAGGTTGAAGTTGTTTTAATTTTACAAGTACTTGTGTATAAGTGGATCTTGTTTTGTTGGTCATAAGAATATAAATGAGTGGAAATGTTTCCCATATTTTCTTGGGATATACATTGATGGTATAAACCAATTTTCATATTCTTTTAGTAATTGCAAATTTTGTGTGGTAGTGAATATTAAAAAATGATTCTCATCATTACTGTCATGAAAAATTAAAAAAATGATTCTCATCATTACTATGGTGGTGAATATTAAAAAATGATTCTCATCATTACTGTGGTGAATATTAAAAATGATTCTCATCATTACGTTTCTCATCTTTTCATAATAACTCTTATTTATCTTATTCCCACGAATTTTTCTTTATTTCTATAATTATTTATGATTTTATAAGTTATTTAAGCAAATTAAACATGTTTTAAGGCTATTTTAGGGGTCTATAATGAATATATGGTCTAAAAATGACCTAAATATCCTCTATGGTGCCTCACAATCCTTTTTTAACATACTAACTTGATATAAAATGACCATGGGTTATTTTTTCCATGGGTTATTTTGACCATGGGTTAATTTGTCCATGGGTTATTGTGTCCTTGGGTTATTATGGTGGGGTTATTGTGTCCAGGATTATTTTGGCTGGTTTATTATGTTCGATTACCATTTTGAGCCTCTCAGATGAGGTCTGTCAGTTATACCTGAAATAAGTTGCAGATTTAAGAGAGATTATGGAGAGTTTTGTAGAATGGAGCTCTGGGTCTAATTTGTATTACATTAGAATGGTATCAGAGCCAATGAAAGGTCTGGTTGTTTTGGTGGGTAGAGATATAACTGGTGGCATGTGGATCCATCATAGCTACAAGAAGGATGTAGTTGTGATTGTGTGTGTGAAGATCTCAAGCCGGGATCTTGATACTATCTCTATCAAGATGAATTTGGGTAGAAGGTGCAAGAGAGAAACCACTAAGAGAAGGGTGGGAAGCATCCTCCAAAATCTTGTATGGATAAGATAGCAGTAGGGTGGTAGTATGTAGCAGCAGCATGAAGAGTGATGGCTAGAAGCCAATGTGCACTCCATTGATGGGAGTAATTTGAAAGAGACAGAGTATGCATCAGAAGCATGGACCCAATGATGAAGACAAGGAAGTGAATGATTTGTTTGTAGAACTCTCAACTGTACATTTCCATGGGCCATGGAAATCTTTTAAGTCTGGGAGTATGATGCAGGGGCATCTCAGCATGGAGAACATCTTAAAGATCTTGGAATATTATAGACCTATATGATCAAATTGTAATATGGCTTATTAAGCTTTTTGGGGTCTTATTAATGTGATTGGGTGTGAGAATACATTAAATTTTAGTAGTCTAAGTGTCTTAGACATAGAGGGTTTTGTATAATCGTGAAGTTGACAACTTTGTTGTCAATTCCATGACACATTACTATTTTAGTTAGAAATTAGATATGTGATTTAGCCAAATTGGAAATATCAGGTACAGTTTTATAACTACCTAGCATCTCTTTAAAGAGACAATGTAACCAAAAAGAGAAGAGAGTCGATAGAGAGAAAAGAGGAAAAGAGAAAAAAGTGAGAAAAGAGTGGGGGCTCTCTGGCGGGAGCCAGAGAGCCATGCAAATTGTAATTGCAGTTCATATTAATGAAGTATTAGTTTTGTGTTGAGTTATTTCAAAGCTTGTTCATTTTTTTATCATGTCTGTTATGATTGGTTTAAGAGCCAAGTATTAGTTCTCGTATGTATTCAAGTTTGAAAATGGTTTCAAGAACCATTATATAGTTATTATACTGGTTTCTAATAATGAAACGATTACTGGAAAAGGTGGTGGGAATTGTATATGCAAGAAGACCATGAGATGTTGAATTTGGTGCTTGAGAATGGAGAGAAGGTGGCAGCATGCAATGTACATGCAAATAAACAGATGCCAAGAAACTGTTACACATGTTTGTGTTGGCTCCATGCATGAAAGCGATATCGAGGAGGTGGTGGAGTTCCATCTCAGCCTGCATAGTGGAATATGCAGTTTTAAAACACATCATTGCAGAGTTATGGGATGAGATTTATGTGTGGTGCTAGTTGGGATGGCCCAATTCTTATCGACCTATGAAATTGGAAAAAGGTGTATTTGTCCAAGCAGCTGAATGTCATTCGATATCATCTCTAAGGTGACCAGTGAAGACATCAGATGCTAAGTGTGGTGTTTGACAATAGGGAAAATGTTATGGACATGCAATGCCCATGCATGCTTGTGCTTGACAGACCCGCGAGAGGATAGACCAAGCTCGGTCGTAAATGACCCATAAGGCATGAAGAACAAGCATTCGAGATCTATTTGTAGAGTTGACTATTGTAAACCTTTAATAATGGAAGAAGGTGGTGAGCATGTTTATACAAGCATGCACGAACTGGAGCAAGCCGCATGGTGTGGAATGCAAACATCGACTGTGGTAGAGTTAGTCATCGGGTGTCGGTGAGAAGAATAGAAATATTAAAGAAGCATAATATGGAGTTGATATATCATTGTTGTTATGATTATCAAAGGATTTTGAGCCTCTAAGATGAGGTCTGTCAGTTATACCTGAAACAAGTTATATATTTAAGAGCGATTATGGAGAGTTTTGCAGAATGGAGCGTTGGGTCTAATTTGTATTACATCAGTCCTAAAGGGTAATTATATCTAATTAGGTTATAAAGGATCTAATTGGATCTAATTACATCCTAATTGGATCTAATTGGACCTAATTAGGTCCTAAAGGGTTTAATTGGGTCTAATTAGGTCCTAAATGGTCTAATTGGATCTAAGTGCATCATAATAGGTACAATAAGGTCTAACATGTATAATCAAAGGTCTAATTGGGTCTAAATGGGTCTAATGGGGTCTTAAGGGGTCTTAAGGGGTCATATTTAACCTATCATAGGTCTAATAGGGTCTAATTAGGTGGACTAAAGGGTATAATTGGATCTAATTAGGTCCCAATACATTCTAATTGGATCTAATTGGATCTAATTGGATCTAATTGTCCAAAATTTGAATCTAATTAGGTCCAATTGGATCTAATTGTCCTAATTGGATGTAATTAGGTCCTAATTGGATCTTAATTGGATCTAATTAGGTCCTAAAGGGTAATTGGGTCTAATTAGGTCCTAATTGGATGTAATTAGGTTAAAATTGGGTCTAATTAGATCCTAATTGGATGATCTAATTGGATCTAATTAGGTCCTAAAGGGTAATTGGATCTAATTAGGGCCTAATTGGATGTAATTATCCTAATTTGATGTAATTAGGTTTTAATTGGGTCTAATTGGATCCTAATTGGATCTAGTTAGGTCCTAAAGGGTCTAATTAGGTCCTAATTGGATCTAATTGGATCTAATTACATCCTAATTATATCTAATTTGTTCTAATTAGGTGCTAATTGGATCTAATTGTCCTAATTAGATGTAGTCAGGTCCTAATTGGGTCTAATTAGATCCTAATTAGATCCAATTGGATCTAATTAGGTCATGTAATTAGGTCTAGAATTAGGATATTAGGTCCATTTATGTCCTAATCTAGGTCTAATTAGGTAAGATTTCTAGGGTTTAGGGTTTAGGGTTTAGGGTCTTAGGTCTAATTAGGTAAGGTTTAGGGTTTAGGGTCTTAGGTATAATTAGGTAGGGTTTAGGATATTAGGTCTAATTAGGTAGGTTTTAGGGTCTTAGGCCTAATTAGGTAGGGTTTAGGGTCTTAGGTC
>MU226887.1:620062-638524 GCA_018584345.1 Thuja plicata | reverse complement strand
CGAGGTCACAAAAACACAGTGGAGTATTCCAGCTACTACTTCAGCTACCAAGGAGATTGAAGATATACTAGATAGTCATGTTGGCAGAAGCACAAGGAATAGGACATATGAAGAATATCTGGTCAAACAGAGAGGACGACCTGTAGAAGATTCATCATGGCTGAAAAAGGAGGAGGTTGACCAGCTTGGTTTTCCTCTGCACACCTGAGACGTGATAGGGTCACTTCTCAAATTGCCCCGGGTGTCTGATGCATGAGCATCCTGGGTGTAAGGGCAATCTTGCATCAACCAAAAATATGTGTTTTTTTCTATTCAATAAGGGCTATTTTATACAAAGCTTCTATTTTTGGAAACTTACTATTTTTAGTAAGTTGGTCGTTTGAACTCAGAATGTTCTAATTTTCCAGGTGAAGGTTCATCTTAGTCATATAAGAATGCCAGTTGAATTTCATTGCCAGATCATCTATATTGGCGAAGTTATTAAGGATTTACTGTTGAGATTTTAGGGTGCAAAACCTTTGAGCTCAATTTTTAGGACCTTAGAGGCTCCGGATCGAGGTCGAACCCACGGCTGACTGGTGTTTCGCAAGTTAGGCACTGTAGATCGTGATCTCCCCTTTCCAGAAAGTGGTTATAATAGCCAATCAAAGCTACGGTTCAAAAGTTATGGCTTTCGAAAGTTGGGCTATCTAATCTCATGTTTTGTAAATATTTAAAGCCGACCCTTTTGTAATAAAAGTGAAAAATAATTAAATGCTAAGGGTAGTCGGCCTTAATGGCTAGATTTCTGGAACCTTCTTTGGCGGTAGAAAACTGCCTATTTAAGGAAGGCCCATGGTGTTTTCTAGGGCAATTCTGGGTGGTTATTTGAGGCTTTGTCCTACAGATTATTGTAAGGGATGCTCATGTGGCTTTTGATATTGTAATTCTAAAGTTTGTAATTCCACATTTGTGGAGCCAATAAGAAGCCAATTTTCTGTTCTTGCAAATTTCTATTGTTTCTCTTTGTTTTTGTCATGTACTTGTGGTATTAAGGGGAGTCCCCTTCATCACTCACTGTGGCTAACCTTTGGCGGACTACGTTAAGTATTTGTTATTAGACGTCACATGGTTGGCGCTGGCAACAACGAAGCTTTTTTCTGGCGAGTGGTGACATGTAAGCAGTTCTATCATTCCAAGTCCTGAGTTGTGAGTTATCCGCAACCCAATTTGTATTTCATTGGTGCCTAGATTAAGTTGAATGAACGAGTGGCCAAACCACGCGGATGCACATTGTCATGCCTGCGCAGATGGATCTCCACATCAACTTCATTTCCAATGAAGTGCTCATGATTGAACTCCAGCGGTTTGTCCCATACAACAAGGTCACACTGAAAATCTTAGCCATTCACAATAGCCTTGGCACATGTGAGTGGTTGATTTGATCTTGTTTGGCCCTGTTCTTGCTGGCTTTCCTTCATTGTAGATCGGCTCATCATCTGATATCTAACATGTTCGAGTGTCTAGTTGGGTGCATTGACCCATACACCTCCATGATTTTCTCCATTATTGGATTGGACAGGCACAATCTTCTAGTGGCCCACATTTGGCCTGCATTTGATTTTATGAAGTCAACTAATGGACATATTTGGGCTTGAGTTGGCTCGATGGTTACTTGTGGGTGACCTTTTCTGCTAGTGTTCAACACATTCCCTCAGATATATGACAGTGTATGGATTCTTTGCCTACACTCTTGTGAGCCGGCGCCTAGTTTGCAGATGAGATCGGTGGTCACCAGCTGATTTTTGTTCTTGGCCCCACGCAGATAACTCATTGGAGCTCTTATCATTGGCCCATGGTGACTTTGGAGTAGGGTTTGATCAACCCCTTTCACCATTCGCTTACACTCTCTTTCTGTGTGGCCAACATATGTGGAGCTCAGCTATCAATAAATTTATCAAGGCTCATGGCTCATGGTGTGAATGCTAAGGCCTTGGAATTTATTCCATTTTTGTAGTGGGTAAGACATTTGTTTCTTCATCAGCAATGGCCGTCTGTATGTCCACTTCTGTGTGGATTTACATTGTGTCTCGTAATGTTATGCTTTTGTCCTTAATGGCTTTTGGATGTTATTGGGGTGGCATGCAGAGCCACCATCTGACCCATTCACCCATTCAGCTCTTCTTGGGCTCTCTCCATCTGGGCGGGGCACTCTTTTCTAACATGTTGAGCTGATGGTCCCATGACGGACCAAAACCCATGCCCCTGGGTACATAAGAGGGGTGGGCCATTTTTCTTCACCTTTCAGCCCTAATAGACACTTTTCTTCACATGACCCTAACTTGGACAACCAGAGTCTGGTTATGGAAAACAAACCATCATCGCAAAGGTGATTTCATGCACTACTCATGGGTGTACTTTTTTCAATTTTTTTCTTGAGTTTTTTGTTCTTTGTTTCAATTGAACATCCTTTCTAAGCACTACTTGTAGACACATTAGATCCGTGTCCATCCATGTCTTTTGGGGACTTTTGCACACATGATGTAAAATAATATTGTACTTGCACTGAATTATAAAGTGCCATGGGAGGTTGTGTAGAGCCTTTGTTTGCAAATCATAACTTTGTCAAAGTGAGATTTCATCCACAACAACAGAAAAATCGCTGATATTCTTGCCTCATGCGAGTGTAGTTTGACAGAACACACCCTTTTCTCAGTTGCAGATACATATTTGCCCACTTAAGCATAGCATGGCGAAACATCATTTCAGTGGATCTGTCAAGCCTCACCCAAGTCATCTTTATGGGGGGTATCATACTGTTCATGCTAATGCTTCCTTGGTTTCGCTTGAAGTGCATTGAGACACTCTTGCATTCCAGTTTTGTGGAGGCTCCTCGGTTTCGCTTGAAGTGTGCTGAAACACTCTTGGATTCCTTCTAAGACTATTGCACCTGCATTTTCAACTTGATTGAAAAGTGAAAATGGTATCGCTCAAACAACATCATTGGTTGTGTAGTGAAAGTCACTCATGCAGATTCTTGTGCCGTCTGTATCTTCGATCGACAAATGCTATTGTCATTTGATCAATGTTCAAGAAGTGCCATTTGAAGCACTCATACAAATTGTTGTCTTCCTGATCATCATCTTCTTCAGAGGAGATCATTAGATAAAGCACCATATCAGTCATCGACAATTGTCTACAGATTCTTCGTGCTTCAACGATTTTCATGTTCATGATTTCAGGACATCTTTTTGAAGGCTTCTCAAACCTTCATGTTCTCTCTTTTGGAGAGGAGTTTTCTCTCATAGGTTTTTCTCCTTTTTCTCTAGTTATGAGAGATTGCATTGTAGTTGTACATGGGTACCTAACATGGCCTTTTCTCCGGGACCCATAAATATTTTCTTGTACATTGTTGTACTCCCTAAGTTACACTTAAGGAGGGGGGCGTGTTGGAGTAAATAGTTCACTGTTTACTCTTTACTTAAGTTTACTTAGGTACATTCATTAATTGGGTAGATGGATATCGTTGAGTCCAACTTGGACTCCACCTTATCTTAGAGGATATTGTTGAGTTCTATCAGAACTCTCCTTCCTCCAGGTTGAGACACTTGTCTCAACCTTGTCCATGTTTCCTATCTACTCTTGCCTATATAAGCAGAGCCTTTGTACCTTTGTAATCATCTCATTACCTCTTAACCTCAATACATTCTGGTGTTTTGTCTCTGTTTTGGAGGATGTATGTAGACTAGCTCCTGGGTATAGGATAGTTTATCCTAACAATATGTAATAGTACAACTCTAAAAAAAAAAAATCTATCTCATCATTATATCATTTTATAATTTAGCATCTCAATTGATTATGCATTATCAACATCTAACGTAGAAATTATACTTGTTCAATCTTGAATACTACAAATATAAATGCACTCTAGAAATTATGCACAACAATAGTTTTCCTCTACAAACCAGATAGAAAGCTAAATTTCCAAAATAACCACTACTAATAAATTAAAAGAACGATTGAAAAAATGTTTGTTGTTCATGTCATACTGCTTTTTAATTCTTGATTTCCTTTGTCGAATTTCTTTACTACCGAGAGAAGTCAAAAATAAAAAATAAAAAAAATAATTGCAGTCAGTGAACAAGCAAAGTCAGTCCACGTTATTGCTAAAGAATGGATAAAAAATATTTTTTAAATTTGAAAAGAGAGTACTCCTTGAAAAAGGACCAAAAACTTTTATTAAATAGGATTGTACTAAAAACAATTCCACACCTGAACGCAAGAAGTTGAAAAACTGTTTTGGAGACGATAGGAAAACATTAGGCTGTTCTTTTTTTTAACTTTTGAAACAGCAAGGAAATTTGAGATGAAACGGTTTTATCTACTAAGGGTAATGCCCAAAATTGTTCACCGAGCAAAAACAACCAACAAGATGTTCTACCATATTTTGCGGAAATTATGAGGTATCATTGGAGATTCGCAGTTGATGAATTATCAAATGAGATTGTGCGAAAAAAAATACCACACTTGAACGCAATATTAGGAGTTAATTCCAAAACTATTTTTCAGTGATGATAGAAAATATTAGACTGTTCTTGAAACTTTTGAAGCGGTAATTCCATTCATGAAAGAGAAAATTGACTTGAAATAAATTTTTCTACCACGGAAAACCCTAAAATTGCTCGCTGGAAATGCAACATATTAACTTGTACATTCAGGAGATAAGAGTCCAACTATTTATAAAAATTTATGAACCTCAGCACCCATTTTGATGGCTTCACGGATATATTTAGCCATTTCTAGCATCAGATAGATTATTAAAAAAAAATACAACAATATTTATATCTCTAAATTAAATTAGTTTTAAAATTTACTATCCTCGTTATTGTTGGATCAATCATCTTCTTATACTTTTAATAGTACTTCTCAAGGAAAGCATGATGTACTATCAGAAGTTCACATATAAGTTTAATACAACAATATTTATATAGATCAGATAGATCATTAAAAAAAATACAACAATATTTATATCTCTAAATTAAATTGGTTTTAGAATTTACTATCCACGTTATTGTTGGATCAATCATCTTCTCATGACATGATGTTATACTTTTAATAGTACTTCTCATGTTGTAAATTTAACGGAAGCATAATTATAATCATGATGTATAATCAGAAGTTCACATATAAATTTAACGGAAGCACTATTGATTGGTTTCTAAAGCAAATCTAATGCTAACAAAAACTCCTTAAATACAACCAACAACATATGCAGGAAATGAAACAAGTTAATAAAATGATCAGGGCTTGAAAGCGGATGAGTATAAAATGGGCATCAAAACTGGAAAGTAGCGGGTATGTGGTAGGGAACATTTGTGTCGAGTGCCTCCACAACCCCGGGAAAGGTAGCCAACCTGAAGCCACGGTAGATCTCTCTCTCCCACCCCCTGCCCGCCAGTTTCTCCGCCTCCTTAATCGCCGCCTCCAAAGTCGCCGCGGAGTCCTCGAAAACGGCGTCCACAATCCCTTTCTCCAACGCCACCTCTGCGTTCAGCTTGTTCGCGCCCAGCACCACATCGCGCAGGGTTGCGGGCTTCAGCTTGCTGCGAATCAGAGCCATCATACTGGTGGGGATGGGCAGGCCAAGATCGAGCTCGCACATGTAGAGGTCGGAGGAGGGATGTTGGGCCATGAAACGGTAGTCATGGGCGAGAGCGAGCATGTAAGCGCCCGACACCGCGCCGCCACAGATGGCAGCGACGGTGGGGATGCTGAGCCTCATGAAGGCAGCGAGCATCTTCTCTAACTTTTCTAGAACAATGTCAATACGGTCGTGGGGGCTGTCGGCGATCCATTTCATGTCGATGCCGCAGGAAAAGTGTTTGCCTGCGTTAGTGGTGACGAGGGCTGCTGCGTCGGGGGATTGTTCGACCTGATTGAGAGCGTCGGCGATGGCATTGAAGGTAGTGGGATTGAGCCTGTGCTCGTCCTCGTACTCGCCCACGAAGGTTAAGATGTACACGTTCCCTCGCTTCTCAAGGCTGCACATCCTCGCTTACTCTACTATGCACTGCGATTTCTTCAAACTAATCGCGCGATGAATGGAGGAATAATGCAGATGTAGCATTCAAATAGGGAAGCTCCTGTCTCAGTGGTCATTGTTGCCGCCCATGTGGCTCCCGCCTAGGGCATCAATTATCCTTGTTTTCGTCAAAACTTATTGCGCACGCTTTTCTTAACTTCCATTCTCGGCCAATTTTGTTTTAACGCCAAGCAAATTTCCAAACTTTGCAGTCAACATCAGTCCTCGTCATTGCTAAGGAAGGGATGAAAATAGAATATTTAAAATTTGGGATAAGACAAGTCAAAAGAAAATAATTTTGTCAAAATGCCGAGTAACATTCATGCACCCGTTTTTCTTAGCTTCCATTCGCGGCCAAATTTTTTTAACACCAACCAAAACTCCAAACTTTGCAGTCAAGTTCACGTCATTGCTTAGCAAGGGATAGATATGAGGCTAGTCAAAAGAAAATAATTTTGTCAAAGAATGTATGTGTCATGAAAGGACTTAATAGATTTACGGTAAAAAAGATGAACAAACATTCTATCTTTGGTCAAAGGTTTTGAAAAACAGGAGTATTCTTGACTGCAAATAGTAATATTGTTTTATTATATGATCATAATAGTATTTTTCTATACTATGGTTGATTTCTAATTTTTTTTGTTTTTTTTCAGCTCAATATTTTTGACTAGCAAACGAAGTTTCATAATTAGCACTCACCAAAGTAGCAATTTCTAATTTTTTTTGTTTTTTCAGTCCAATATTTTTGACTAGCAAACGAAGTTTCATAATTAGCACTCACCAAAGTAGCAATTTCTAATTTTTTTTGTTTTTTCAGCCTAATATTTTTGACTAGCAAACAAAGTTTCATAATTAGCACTCACCAAAGTAGCAATTTCTATTTTTTTTTGTTTTTTCAGCCCAATATTTTTGACTAGCAAACGAAGTTTCATAATTAGCACTCACCAAAGTAGCAATTTCTAATTTTTTTTGTTTTTTCAGCCCAATATTTTTGACTAGCAAACAAAGTTTCATAATTAGCACTCACCAAAGTAGCAATTTCTAATTTTTTTTGTTTTTTCAGCCCAATATTTTTGACTAGCAAACGAAGTTTCATAATTAGCACTCACCAAAGTAGCAATTTCTAATTTTTTTTGTTTTTTCAGCCCAATATTTTTTACTAGCAAACAAAGTTTCATAATTAGCACTCACCAAACTAGCAATTTCTAATTTTTTTTGTTTTTTCAGCCCAATATTTTTGACTAGAAAACGAAGTTTCATAATTAGCACTCACCAAAGTAGCAATTTCTAATTTTTTTGTTTTTTCAGCTCAATATTTTTTACTAGCAAACGAAGTTTCATAATTAGCACTCACCAAAGTAGTAATTTCTAATTTTTTTTGTTTTTCCAGCCCAATATTTTTGACTAGCAAACGAAATTTCATAATTAGCACTCACCAAAGTAGCAATTTCTAATTTTTTTTAAATTTTCAGCCCAATATTTTTGACTAGCAAACGAAGTTTCATAATTAGCACTCACCAAAGTAGTAATTTCTAATTTTTTTTGTTTTTCCAGCCCAATATTTTTGACTAGCAAACGAAATTTCATAATTAGCACTCACCAAAGTAGCAATATGAATTCATGTTACTCTTAAAAATGGATAAAAATAGATTTTTTAGAATTTAGAATGAGACTAGTCATATTCCAAAAATAAAAAAATCAAAGAATATATGTACCATGAAAAGACATAATTAGTTCATGGTAGAAAAGAGAAGCAAACACTCTACTCTTTGGTCAAAGATTTTTTTTTAAAAAATTGTTCATTACGAGAAGAAAGATAAGCCATAGAGAAATTAAATATTTAGAATATTAAAAAGGAGAGCAAAATTGCATAAATTCTACACAGATTTCTAACCTTTCATTTTCTCAACCCAAGTTCCAAAATTTGTAGTCACCGAACAGAAACATCAATCAACATTACTATTAAAGGGATGGGCATAACCAACAGACGCTAAGTATTAAATAGCTTAGGTGGCTAGTGTGGGACCCATTCACTCTATACCTTTAACTAACAGTATTTATGTTCCCATAAACCATTGCAATTAGATATAAATAGTTAGGTGTCTTCTTTCCACACATGAGTGAAAGCAATTTCAAATTGTTATTTACCGAACTCTAGAAGTTTAAATGGAATAAAAGTAAGACTCTCACAATCAAGGTAGACATGTATTCAAAATGTGGATACATATACAAGGCATTGAACTATTTGATCGAATGCCTCAAAGAAACATAATATAGGTCTCATTAAACTTCATGATTGTGGGATATATAAAAAAATAATTTGTGTTAGAAGATGTAAATAATTATCCATTATACACACTATAGAAATGTATGTTGGCACACACAAAGAAGATCCCTCATGCTATCCTCCATCACTCAACATTAACTTCTATCATCCAGTGTGCATTATCACCAGCCATTGATAACAGGTTCACTTCCACCAAATCAACAATATCTTCAACCCCACATTATTCTTGTCATGCTCTCTCATCTATCAATGATATTTCATTCTTTAAACTACCAAACATAAGTATCATAGCTAACTCTATGACTTTATTTTATGATGTATTTCCTATAAATTAAATGAATGAGAATACAATTTCAGAGCTCTTAATAGAGTTTCTCCTTTGATCCAAGGTTTCTATATGCTTGGGCTTTTGGATTGATTTCAAATTATGTATGTCATAATTGTGCTACTATGAGCTCCAATTTGGAGAGTGGAGAGCACTATAAGTATTTATCTATTCTTTCTATATTTTCATCATTTAAGTGAATGCTACATAGGAAATCCTTGTGCTTGTCCTAGTCTACAAGTGAGTTTGACTGCAAGCAGTGTATTGTCTCCTTTTAAATTCATGTGATATTTATATCCTTGTTTTTGCATTGAGAAATGGGGACATATTTTTAGTGCACTATCATACTTTCAAGTTGTAGTCCTTCAATGAATGTTAAAAAAAAAAGCAATAACAACTCACATCCAACTGCTTGCTAATGAGAAAAGGTATGTAACAAGATTGAGGATAAGAAAAGATCATAAAAAGAGGCAAGAGTGTCCATTCAATTGGCATCCTACTCAATTTTTTTTTTTTTTTTATCTTTTTGATTCTCTATTTTTAGAGTAGCTTGCAAGAAAATTCCTTTAGTTTTCTTTTTATTTTTAGTTGTGCAAGAGTGAGGAGTTGTTTGCACATCTAAATTGAGGGCATAGAAGGTTGAATGGTTGTTGTGCACTTTTTTTTTCTTAGCCCTAAAGAAGGATCACACCAACCACATTTTTCAAGTCCTTTATGAAGTTCACCCATTTTTTATGGATTGCTACATAATTTGAAGCTACCATGAAGGTTTTTTTTTCTTTTTTGTAAATGAAGATTTAAGATTATGAGGCCAAGTGTTTGTGAATGTAGAGATAGTTTTTGTCAAAAATTGGATGTCATCAATTAATGGAGGTCAGTTAATTCTAATGCATGTTATCCTTAAAACAAGGTTGTGTTTGGGAAATCATGAAGCCTTTAAGAAATAATGATTTGTGTTCCTAGTTTGTGAAGAGCATGCTGGTGGTGAGCTGATAGAATGTGCCTATACCATTGGGTTACCTAAGTTGAAAAAGGTTGTTAAGATGTCAAGGAGATCCCTAAAAACATTGTCATTTTAATTTTGTCCAATCTTTAATAATATTTGGGTGGCTATTGACGAAAGGTAAATACCGAACATTGAGCTACAAGTCATTGAAACTGAATTAATGCATGGTTGAAAAAAATATGTAAATCCATTATAAATCGTGAAGATTGTGGAAATTTGCAAAGAAATAGTTTGATACTATTTGGGAAGCCAAGACAGTTTTCAATTATAAATGGGCATATGTATTTGGGCAAACGTTTGAGTGCTAGTCACCTTTGTTAAAAGGAAAACTATAATGCCCCGCTGAGAATCCTTGGCTCTAGGATAAAATAATCATTAATAGGTAGAAAAAAAGCTATGAATTATTG
This sequence comes from Thuja plicata, assembly GCA_018584345.1. Taxonomy (NCBI): domain Eukaryota; kingdom Viridiplantae; phylum Streptophyta; class Pinopsida; order Cupressales; family Cupressaceae; genus Thuja; species Thuja plicata. The sequence goes on along the minus strand of MU226887.1, from coordinate 628,438 downwards.
TATAAACTATAACATAGATTAATAAAAAGAAGGGCAGTCGTTAATGCACTAAATTTTATTTTCTTGAGAATGTTATACTAATGCCTAATTTTTTCAATCAACATGCATTGAATATCATATTTCACATAATATTAACAATATATTACCCTATTTTATACTAGTACTCAACAACAAGTACACCAATTCACCCAATGTCACTCAATTGTAGTACCATTTCATTAGTTTCCAACATAAACAACTCAATTAATTTAATCTTCTTAAGAACAATAAAAATTTAAAATCTTCTTGCAATTTCAAGAGTCGCTCATCTATGATGCAATGACCATTTTTTAATCTAACCACATGTACCTATAAAAAGAATCCATAAGCATACATTAAAAGTAAAAGCACAGTATCAATTAGAAGCATACATAAGACAAGAAAGAATATGTATCTGTATATATGTCATCAATGTCAAAGTGTATATGTATCACATCGCTAAAAAAGACTTGTTAAGTTGGTATATATATTTATATAAAATGAATGCTTACAATCTCATGGTCTCTATCTAGCAAAATCGAGTGGATGAAAAGTTCAAGACTCTAGGGAATGGGTTCCTAAGCTTGGTGGAGCTGGTGGATCTAGATTATAGTGAGCTTGTAGGACTAAGATGGATTGAGAATGAACTAAGGATCTTTCTGCATATAATCCTCTATGATCTCTCCTTACCTTTATCAAGGAAACATGCAACTTTATCTCCCTATACCAGGCCTTTTCAACTTTTGGCATCAGTTGGCACACTTGAGGGTGATCAAGATCCCCAACCGCATCACCCTGAGCTACGTTGGCCTTCAGCTAGAGCTCATTAACCTAGAGGTCGAAGGTGTCATGTTCCTGATCGACACTCTCAACCTAGTTTGTCTCTTAGTCTCACTCCTGAATGGCTAAGTCTCGCTCTCTCAAAATAGTTTCTAGCTCAAGATCTTACCGATCTCTTTGTCCCATCACAATGGCTAGATGGCTAACTAAGTATCTATGTCCTCAATCAAGCCACAAGCTTGAATAGATCCACATGCCATGATGACATGTAACTGATTGAATGTTTGACAATGTTAAGTTGAAGATAATGCAAGGTATTAAATTAGTTAATGTATTGTATTTTCATTGATGTCAACTTGATATCATCTATACGGTCATGCCAAAGACTTCAGAGAACCAAAAGAACAAAGGTTATACCTTCAGCAATACATAAAATTCAAGTATTCACTAAGTGACAAACAACACTGATGGTCAGAGAAAAGAAGAACAATCACAGTGATACCCAACGAACAAAATTATAGTGTTGCCTGACGAAGCAAAACCACAGGATATGCAACGAGAAAAGTCAGAAGGTTGACTAACGAGCTAAAGCCAGTGTTGCCCGACGAAGTAAAAATCCAGTGATTCCCGATGGATGGAGATCATGAAGCTAACTAGAGTCTCACCAAAAAAACTGTCAGTTGTCACCGAAAACTAACTACAATGGTGACCGACAGAACAGAGAGTTCAAAAAATGACAAAATATCTAGCTGGCAGAGCTAAAAGTAGACTTAACTGGTTGTCTACTTTGTTTTATTCGACCAGAGATAAGTGATTGATTTAAAGATGATTTGTATAGTTGGAAAGAAGATATCTACAAGAAAAATCAAGATTTATGCTTTAAATCTAATTGGCTGGATTGTTTATCACACAAAGAATCAAGAATCAAGAAATAATGAATACCATGTCTATATAAGAGACAAGCTTAATTCATTTATGAATGGGATTCAGGGGAGTGAATAAATGAGGATGCTGAAGAGAAACTGATGAAGAAAAACTTCATGTAGTCCTGATCAAACAAGCTGAAGGAAGAGCTAAGGAATTTTGCAGACACTGACGAACAGTGAGCACAGCATCACAGAGCAGAAAGTATGGAGCATAAGGATTAATTGATACATTGGTTAGAGAGGTAATGTACTTAAATAGATCTAAAAATGTGTAATTCAAAGTTGCAATATGAATAGGTCATAGTGTTTTAGTTTAACCATTGAAGCATCAAGTCTCTTAACCGGGCAGGACTTAATAGTCTTCTATATATTGAGGTACATCTCAAGGAGTGCCAAAAAGGTTGATTCATGAAAGTAGCATTGGACTTGCCTGATACCTATTGACAGTCTAAGAAGGAGGCTGATTCAAGGATGGTAGCAATAGATGCCCGATACCAAGTGACAACCTCTATGTATAAAATCCTCTAACAAGGTCACACTTAACAGTGTGTTTGTAACCTTTAACAAGGTTGGCTCCTAACAGGGCTCACTTCAGAAGAGTGAAAATTTGGGGTACTGGTCGCAGTGGTTTTTCCCTTAACAGGGTTTCCACATTAAAAAATTAGGTGTTATGTGTGTATGATTCATTTTTTATTGTTTTGTATCTTACATAGCTAACTCTCGATTGATCGGTATACTCTTCTTATTTACTCATTTTCGGTAAATAGTTATACTACTTATCAGTAATCAAGAAAGAATAAGGATTGAAAGAGAAAACCAACAGACAGTTAACCATTATTAGGTATTGCATGGCATGCATCTTGTAGGGACATAATAATCTAAGGTTTATTGATTGGTGGTTAAGTTTGAAGGACAAATTTTTGAGGACACTGATTCACCGCCCCTCCTCTTAGTTATTACTAACATGCCACCCTATTGTCCTACGAGGCCTATAAGCATCTAGCATTATACCTTGGATGGGAATAGTTTGTACCGCCTCCTTTAGGAACAAATAAATTTATTTTAGCCATCGGTTGATGCCCTCTATGGACATGCCCTCTCCATGAACGAGAAGGTAAAGAATGTGATTAACATTTATAAATATCACAGTCATCTCCCCACTAAGAAGATGAAAGGACACGATGTCCACATCCCATATCTCCATTGAAATGTCATTGGCAGGGGAACATGAAATCGCATCTCGGGTAGCTGGTAGACCCAGCAAAGGTCTACCTACAGAATTCTCTTTCACTGAGTCATAGTGAAATCATCTACATGGTCTCGGAGCACTGACAAAATATGCATCAATGTACGCTCTTGAACCTCTACGAGTGCTTGAAGAGATAAAACAATGAAAAAGCATCAAATATCACTACTACATAATAACATGTTTTAAGACATACGCTTTAGACAAAATTCTTCTTTTTTCTCTATCTTTCCTACTTTTTCTACTTTTATCATTTTTTTAATTCATATATTTAGTTGTCTTTAGTACGAAAAAATAGAAAAGTCATAGAAAAACTAAGCGGGAAGAGAAATTTTTTAGGTCATTTATTTTTTTATCGAAAGGTTTTTCGTTAGAGTTTTAGAAGATGAGATTGTATCGAGAGAAGTTTCGCAAAGATCTACGATAGGGTTCACATAGGTTCTTGGAGCGATTGAAGAAACTTGAAGGAAGCTGCGGTAATAGAGTTGATTTTCATTCACCCTAATTGTGATCTCTATTATTCTACACAAACTCATTTTTGAGGAAACTGTTTGCAGCGTAACTGGATCTATTTGAAGCTTGAGCAGCTAAGAGCATAAAGGTGAACTGGGTATAATTTTTTACCTTCATCCATTGTCTTGCCATTTTCTTTCCCATGCGCCCAGTCTAAATCTATTGTCGTTCCCTAGCTGAGTCCCTTTTTACTAGCGGCGAGGTTTTTATTCCAACCCATTTGGGATTCAAGTGGTTCCTATAAAAATTTGATTGCTGATGCTTATTGTTTTGATTGGAATCAAATTAAGAAAAACTTGTGTTAGTTGGTTTCTTCTAATATAACATAGGGTTTAATTAGGTACAAAGAAATAGAGGACTTGATTTTGAATTTATAGCATAGGGTTTAATTAGGTGCAAACAAACAAAGGACCTGATTTTGAATTTATAACTTAATTTTCTGCCTCATTTGGGATTGGTCTTACAGGTGATCCTTTCGTGAATGCAATAAAAAGGATTTTCATTGGTTTAATACATAGCAATTTTTAATGTGAAGCATGACATGAATACTATTTGTGGGATGGAGTTCGATGATCTATTGTAGGAATGAAGAATTAGGGCTGATCATAGTTTCATAGTAATTTCAGGATGGGGTTTTGATTAACTTTCCCCTTGTGTTCTAAAAATTGCATTCTGAGCTGATTGATTGATTGTACGTAATGCATTAAAGGCCCCTTTTTATTTCTTTTGTAATATCTGTATGTTGATGAAACTTTGGAATTCATACCATGTTTATTTTGTCATATTCTTTTTAGCGTCTATTTTGTAAATGTTTAAGGAACCTAAAGGAGATGAATTGGAATATGTTGTAATAAATTAATTAGTTTCCCAACATTGCTGGCACAGAACAACCATCTGCTTAAATTCATCTTTTCATGGTACACAACAATCTCTTTATCCGACTGACAGTTCTATTACAGGTTTCATTGTAGAAAATAATGCAATATCACTTCACATGCCCCTGCATTGTTCCCTAACCAAAAATTCTCCACAACGGTTGAAAAAAGGGAGAAGAAGATTCCTGCAAGAACTGGAAAAAAACCAAATAGTTTTAGAAACCCTAAAATCTCTGAATCCATGTTCACAAAACCTATAGTAATACCAAAAAAGACAGAATCAGAATCCAAGCTTACAGAATTTGGAATAATATCTAAAGAAAAAGATTTCAAGCTCTGAGATTCTCTGGAAATATCTAGAAGACCTAATAACCCTAAAAATCATGAATCAAATTTCATAGATAGTAAAAAAATCACCTAGAATCCTAAATTGAAGCTCTTAGAGTCTGGGGAAAGCTCAAGGAAACTTAATATTTCCAAGTATCCTGATTCCAAGCTCTTGGATTTGGAAAATTTTTGTAGCATCCTGAATAGTGACGTAGCTTTGGATGATGTAGTAGAAAAATTAGAGGATACTTCAATTGAAATGAACCCCTCCTTGTTGGAGGAAGTGATTCATAAGTCAGACAATGCAGGGAGTAAGGCCTTAGAGTTTTATAAGTGGGCAGTATGACAGCGCAATGCAGGCCTAATTGGGACAATTCTAATGCTATGATAGATTAATTTGGGAGAAGGAATGACTTTAAGGCAGTGGACAATTTGCTCAAGGAAAATAGTAAGGGTTTAAAGGTTGATTTGAAAACCTTTGAGATTATTTTCAAAAGGCTTGTGAAAGGTGCTAGGGACAAGAAGATGTTGAATTTTTTTCTTAAAATAGGAGAGTGCAGATTTATGGAGGATGCGAAGGTTTAGAAAATTATGGTTTGGGAACTTTTTGATACAAGGTTTGTGAGTTATGCAGAGAAATTGGTGAAACAGAAGGAAGATATATACTATCTTGATGAAGAGATATGTAATACACTTATCAAGGGATGGTGTGTTGCTAGAAAATTGGATGAGGCAAGAAGAATGGTGAACCAGATGTCAGTTGGAAGACTTGCCATGCATGCCATGGCCTATAATGCTTTGCTTAATTATGTATATAGATTGTGCATAGCGAAGGATCCTTTTAGGCTTAAGGTTGAGGCAAAGAAAATTCTGCTACAAATGGAGGTAGTAGGGGTGCTTCATAATAAAGAGACCTTTAAGATCCTGATTACAAATTTGTGTGAGATCAGGTGGACATCGAATGGTATGAATCTATTTGAGGAAATGGAGGGGTGTGGATGTTCTCCAAGCTTAAAAACTTATTTTATTCTAATCAGAAGCCTATTCCTTGCAGACAGAGCAGTCGAGGGCCATGAAATGCTAGAAAAGATGAAGGAAGCTAGCTCTGAAGCAAGTGATAGAAATTATTTTGAGTTCATCAAAGTTTTATGTAACATTCAAAGAGTGGAACACGCACATAAAGTTTTCTTATAATAAAAGGCAATGATTGTCTTCCTAGATTTGCAACATACAAGCATACTCATTAGAAAGCTTTATGCAGCTGGCCATCTTCACAAAGGAAGGAAACTGTTTGATGAAGTTATTGAAATAAATTTAATTTGGATCAATTTAATCAATTTACTTGTGTAGAGAAAAGTTGAAAAGCTCACACAAGAGAAAAAGAAAATGCCCAAAAATCTGACCTTGGCAATGAAAAAAGAAGAAGCAAAACCTGAAAGAAAATAAAATCAGGTTAAGCCTTATTAAGAAGCCGAAAAAGACAAAGATGATGTGATTGTGAACTGCCTGGTATGTGCTTGATGATTAGTATTCACTAAAATGGTAGAGTTAGAAACATTATTTTGTGATTTTTCTTTTTTCTTTCAGAATATACCTTAGAATGGTTTAATCTTGTGAAGTACATCTACTCTTGAATGTGTGTGGTTCTGTGTTGATTTGTGAAGTATTTTTTCTAGTAGTTTAAGTCACATGTACTCTGAATCCTAGATGTACTATGTGGAAACATGATTTTATGTATAATTTTATTTTATTATTATGCATTTTCTTGGAAATATCCTTTTGATCTGAGAAATGCATATGGCTCTTCTTGGGACTTAAGTATTCTACTTGAAGTCATTAAAGTTGTTAAATACTACAAGCCAACCAGAGTAGAACCTAAGAACCCTCTGAGACAACCATTTAATTTTTAATCCAACCCTATTTATACTGCAAGTGTCTCAACCCATATATGCAAATAACATTTTTATTTACTATTATTCTAATTTGGTTTAACCCAATTAATTTTTAACCCAACTCATAGGTTCCTTCAAGTGTATCTTCTTACGGCAAGGAAAACGAATGTAAAGCAAGAATAATAGTAAAAGAAAATTTTATTTCCATAGAAGGATATACTTCATTTATATATCATTGGCCAGAGTTGAATACCATTTCACTATATGAATATGTTGTTTTCATTTATTATTAATTTCATTCTTTGTCAACCTTTTGAAGAAGAGAATGCACTTGTTTCATAATAGGAAGGCGTAGAAGAGAAATTGGTGATTGTCTTAAATTATTTATTGAGGAAGGATAAAATTATATAGCAGTTAGGTTTGATGGACTAAATGAGGGTCCTAAAGGTGCCTTTCCTAAATAAGAATAAGTTGTAACAGTAGACATGAAACTAGAAAAATAACAAATATTAAAACAGAATAAAAGAAACCTGACTAGGCCACTCGACTAAATACAACCTTGCAATTGTGCTAAAATTTGTGGCTATATTTCTCAATTTTCCCTTCCAAGGACTATCTATAGGAAATTGAAATGATCTTGGCCAGGACTGAATGTAGCATATGAAGACATTAATAACACTTGAAGTCCTATCATATGCACAATTTCAAATGAGTAGAATAGATTCAAAAAAGACATGTATTGTACACATGGCCTTCTCAACCTGACATTGAATGCTTTGAAAGCATCTATTATTAATTCTAGAATGCCCAATTCCTTACAAAACCATCCCATCATCCTTCTTAGTAGTATTTTCTAGAGGCTCTACCAATATGCTGGATGAGTCCTACACAGGCTAGGATAAAAAAACATAAAGGTCTAACAGCAAATGGGAATACTTATATAGACAATCACTTGAAATTGTGTTAAAGAGGATTTTGGCCAAGCAGTTTCTCTTGATCATCTAAAAATAGATCTTGAAACATCATTGCTAGATAGAAACCAACCTTCAATTTCCTAGGAAGTATCCTCCACAATGGTCATTATAAAAAACTAATTGATCACCCATCAGAATGACTAAACAAAATATGAACTCCCCTAAACTAAGTTTGGACCCAAACATCTTATTTTCAAGCTCACGAAACTTGATGCCCGAGCCTCCTTGAGACTACAGGGTAGTAACTTTATCCCATTTTATTAAAGGGAATTTCTTCTCTTCCAAGTTGAGAGCAGCTTTTGAAACCAAAAGGATCAAAAACATATAAATAGGAATGACTTGAATAACTGATTTTATCAAAATAATATGCCCATCCATACTTAGTCAATGAATTTTTCCTAATAATTTATGTTGTATTTAAAAAAATCAAGTCTTTCTATAGATAATCTCTTTCCATTCCTATGAACAAGAGAATTCCAAGTTTCTGCCTAGAAGCTCAAATATCTTTAATATGAATTTGAAATGTTAGTACCACATTTAAGAAATAAATTATCAATTTATGCATATTAGTAATGACCCGAACCCGATTCACTACAGTCATGAATCCACATGAATGTCTGTGCTTCCAAAATAGTGGCCACTCTGAACAGTAATTATTGTCCATGAATTGGACATGGGCCAAGGGGTTCCATGTTCTTTACACCCCTAACACCATTAAGAAATGATTGATCTTTTGAGGAATTTATATGGTGTACAAAAGCCCTTGCCTGTGTGTGTGTGTGTGTGTGTGTGTGTGAGAGAGAGAGAGAGAGAGAGAGAGAGAGA
>MU226887.1:588135-599615 GCA_018584345.1 Thuja plicata | reverse complement strand
AGATATCACTCACTATGACTCTGACAATGATCCCAAGAAGAAAGATGATGTGATATTTATCACACTCAAGGATCAACAAAGTCATCAAGCACTGAAGACATCAGATGATAAGATAATTGATATTACAGATGAAGAAGTGCAGGACACTTCAATCATGCACTCAAAAGTGTAAGACCCTGCAGAATCCATACTAAAAGATGAGAATGTCACTGCTGACAAGGGCATTAGTGATGAGCAGGACATCAATATTGACAAAGCCCAAACAACAACTCAAAGTAACATGCCTATCCCAATGAAGGAAATAAACATACAACAGGTCAATGAAGGATAAATTGAAAAAGAAACAAGAACCCAAGGACAAGGGTGAAGGAGAAGGAAAGGAAACTGCAGATACACCTGCAGAGAAAGATGAAACCAATGATTAGAAAGATTCTTCTACTCATCAGAACAGGGAAGGAACTCAAAAATAAATAGGGGACAAGCCTTTAGAGAAAGGTGAAGAAGGAAAGAAGGATGAGATTGAAAAGAAATCAATAGCACATTCTGCAGAAACACCCAAGGTAAATGAAGAGATGTCTTCACATAACCAATAGGTGCAAACTAAGAAGAAAACACAAGATGCTTCATCAACAAAACCTTCACCAAGAAACTCAGAGTGCACAAATGAACTAGCTATAGTGGTTCATACACCTGCATCCCCTAAGATCTCAAAGAAGAAGAAAGGAAAGAACAAAAATCTAGTAACTCTGGATGAAATAATTGAGATTCCAGTTTGTGATCCAAGAACATTGGATCCTATAGCATTAACAAAATATGCAAATCTCTATGAGAGAAAATCCACTCAAGACAAAATGAAACGAGCGGAAAAAGATGCCAAGGTACTTGAAGTAGCAAGAGATATACTTCAACAAATTGTACTAGACACAGACATTGATCAGAAAGTTCTAATAATTGATCAATTGGTAACATTCACGGATGCAATAACATCTTAGATACCGATGCTGAGAAAACTATGGAAGAGAGACTTGAACAAAAGTATGAATTCAAGCTCGCAGAGAAAATAAGCTAGGAAGAGGCACTCAAAAAGGTCAAGCTATCTGAATTGGGAAGTGTAATTGAACCACTTTTATCATAAGTTGTTACCTTAATTAATAAATTGTGCACCTTAGATCAACTCACTAAGGAGTATACCGAAAAGATAGAAAATATAAATGTTGATCTTTAGTCCAGTGCACAAAGTCTAGCCAACACAATAGAAGCACTTAAATTGCACAAACAACAAATAATCTAGGCAAGGAAGCAGAGACAGGACATTCAATTTGCAGAAATGAAATACAAAGATGAAGTCAATGAGCTACAAGTTAAGCTCTTACCGACACTTACACTGCTGTAACAAAATATCACACAGGCAAATACACTGATTGCCACCCCTAAAATGTTTGTCCTAGATATCATTTTTGATATGCATGCAAGACTCAAGCTGCAACATATGGCACTCAAACAATTGAAAGAACAATGGGAGAAACTACTATAAGATATCCAACTTACCCATTCTAATTTTTTTGACACATTGTAAGTTACACATTTTTGTCACAATTTCTTGACATTTTGTAAGTTGTACATTTTTGTCATCAGTATAAAATAAAGGGGGAATTTGATATGTACATCACCTCAATTAAAAGGAGGAAATAATGTTTAGTGGAAGAAAAAGAAAAGGAAAATAATGTACATACAACAATCAAATAGTATACATGTACATATATATGCACTATACTGATGCACATAGAAAGGGGGAGTCATATTATGACAAGGAAATAAACATGGTGTAATAATTTCATTATTATGCACATATCAGTTTTTTTTTATACTAATGTAAAAGGGGGAGATTGAAGGCATTATATTTTTCCATTAGTATACTTAGATAAAAACATGATCTGCACCATCGGTTTAGTCTAAACCGACAGACAGGGAAAAACACTATCCAACACTAAGGTTACCCAATGAAAAAAAGATAAGGATACTCGACAAAGTATCAATAGTACTGCACGACGAATGACAAAGAGAGGAACCCGATAGATATAGGGAACCTGACGAACAGTTTAGTTAAGGAACGTCAATAAACTGCGAGTTCAAACTGACAACCAAGAACCAATAGTCAGTTACATCCCGCAAAAAGTGGATCTGACTTTCCACGTCAGATAAATCATTGAAGTTGTATTTATAACTTCTTGATTTTCTTTTTAATCCATTACGTGCAGAGGAAGCAATGTAATTTTTATTGTTTTAATTCATTTTACTATTTTGAAACATGCAAACTAAAGATCAAGGTCAAGTTGTAAACCTTGGATCTGAGAGTTAAAATTGTAAATTGTGAATTCCAAGATAGGTCTAAAAAATTATACAAATAGGTGCTCTACCCATTAAGAACAGTTGTTGTTCAATGAAGAAAGTAGCCACAGAGAGCAACTAAAGACCAAACAAAGAATTCATGTAGAAGAACACAAACAAATTCAATTCAGTTTTAAAGAAATAAAAGAGGCTACTGACAAGCAGAGAAAAGGTATTCATCAATCACTTAACGTGATATCATTATTGTAAAAGCTTTAATGGATTTGTAAATCAGCAATAGTAGATTGCATACAGTCAGGTCGATATTTGTACTCATTCTAACAAGTGTAGTACACTAATGAAATCCTTTCAAGAAAGGTGGGCTTAACCGTCCTATTGTAAATCTCATAACTAAGTGCACACTTAAGTTAGTGTCGATGAAGCTCTTAACATAGTAGATCTTAACACGTCTCCACCTTAATACTCTTAACAGGGTAGATCATCAGAAGTGATCAAATTGTAAGCCTTAACTCGCTCCCTTCCATTCTGCAGATAGTGAAGTTTTGTGGGTGCCATCCCCACCGCAGTTTTTACTTCTTAACAGGAGTTTTCTATGATATCATATCTTTTGATATGTGTTTGTTAATTTCATGAATTTTTCTATGGATGATTGTAAAGATTGTTAACAAATAATGTCTACATAAGAAAGAATAACAGTAATGGTTGGTAAATCAGAATTGAATGATCGCTAATGATAAATTGGGTAAAGTGTTAAAAGTTTTAGAGGTACTGATTCACCCCTCCCCTCTCAGTACTACTTCCCATTGAGTCCAATAGTATGGAAATCATGAGTGCATATGAAGACTGTTGAAAATGCATTCTAGTGTTCGATCATTTTTCAAAGTTCCTTGTAGTGTCTTGAGAAAACTATCAGTGTTTTTTGAGGTTATGAATTTAATGTGTTTGTTGTAGTATTGGATACTCATAGTTTATAATATAAAAAAATTGTAAGACATACTTCCAAATAAATTTTTGATCATTTTTTATGATAGAAAATCTCTAAAAAGGGACAATGTATAATAACTGTCTCATTTCTTGTAAACTATATTAATGCTTCATGTTGATATAACAACATATCTTCTAAAAATTTGAAGGCTTTTAGAATCAACTAAAGCCGAATTGCTCTCATGTGTAGGTCATGGAAATAGACACTAGGTTGATAGAAAGAGAAAAAGGAGCTTCTCTATCATGATATTGCTACAGGTGGTGAAAGAGGATGAGACTTTAGTCACTATGGATGTGGTAATGTATATTACTTTGCAAAATTTGATACCTAAATTTTTTTTTAATAGAGCTTTCCCAATGCATCTTATTCTTATTTAAAAATTCTTATGATTCACTGGGTGCCAAAATGTTGGGGAAACATTATTTTTTATTATTTATTATGTAAAGCCTCTTAATTATTCAAGGGAACCAGAGAAGTGATAAAGAATATGAAATTCTCAACTTCAACATGGTTCTATCAACTTGGGGTTTCTTCAAATGAAACTCTTTAGTTTTAAACTTGATTTACCTATACATATATCTACTATGCACCTGATTTTACATGAAGTCAGTAGATCTGCTCTATATAGTGACAAAGAAGAGTAAGAAAATACAGTTACAAATATCTTCTCTATTATTAGATGTTCTCTATAATGGGAAAGTATGATGTTACAAAGAAGAGTAAGAAAATATTGGCATTTTTAATTGTGATTTTTTGGTATATGTGGTGATCTTATTAGGTAGAGAAACAACCAATATGTTGTTGGACTACATTAAGAAGGGGCATGGGCACAAATTTCATGGATAAAATATTCAAGAAAAAAATGGTTGTTCATAGTTCATAAGGTAAATGCATATCTGATCTCTAGTAAATATAGAATTTACTCACATACCATATATTTATACATTATTACGAAGATAAGTTAACTCCTAGGTCAAGGAATAGTGCATAGATTTAGAGTGTAGATTCACGTTTTACAACTACTAACATAATTGTACTACTACATGGTAAGGTGATTTAAGACATATGTTTGAGACAAAATTTGTCGTTTGTTAACTTTCCTCCCTTTTCTTTTTCTTTCCATTTTTTAAATTAACATATCTACTTTTGTCTCTAGCATGTCAAAATAGAAAGATAATGAAAAAATTAAGCGGGAAGGGAAAATTTGTTAGGTAATTAAAAGAGTTAAAAGGTATATTTTGGAACACAATGGGCAAAGTTTTTGCTAATGCAGAAAAAAAAATTCAATGTAAGTTGAACAGAACAGTGGGGAAAGAATCTCAGGAAGCAGAACAAAGCCCTAACTTAAGCCATTCTCGAAACTCTGAGGTAAATCAACCATTTGAGAAAATAAACCATGTTTTTAAGAGGTTTATCCCAAGACCTTATTGCTTTGTCTGAAACAATGCAGGTATTCAAAATCAGATTATCAGTTTTGGTCTTAATATCTCTAGTAATCGTGGCCGTACTTATAAAAATGGAGAATGTGACTATAGAAAACTAAGCTCCTCCAGTAGCCATTCTATTTTATTGAGAAGAAATTACAATAGAAGAGGTGGAAAAAAGAGAGGTTTTGTGCGGTAATGATCTAGGGCTTTGAGCTCGTTCTTCTATAGCTCACAGATATGCAAATGGTAACTATGCATGCTTCTCTAAGAGGTATGTATGCACTGATGTCTCTTTTTACCCATTTAATTATGGATTATGTGGGAATGCATGTGGTTATGGCTTAGGTTGTTGTGCATAAAAGTGCACTAAATTTTTCAATGATAATGTTTAATGTGGAAGTTTCTTCAATATGCGCCACAAAGAGAAATGCTCGTTTGGAATCTGCAAAGAAAAAGTAGGGCAAAAAATGCAAAAGAAAACCCTAACATTTGAGAGGTTGCATTCTTTGAACGCCCTGGAGCTGCAACACACAAAACCTGCTACCATGATGTGCCTAAAATTGGTGGCTAGGTACCATTGAATACTCTCATTTCAAGTTGTTAGTTATCAGATAAATTAATTTATATTACTCAAAGATTTTAACGATTCAATAGTATGCTAGTGTATTTGATGCTTAGAATTTAGATCCCTTCTTTAGGTGTCTGATAGAAGATTTATAGCCGCCTGTAAATAATGTGACTATCTATTATGTATTTTTTTATTGCGAAGCTGGTGAGGCTCAGGGTTTGAATTCCATCTTACATCGAAAGCTTGTTTGTAAAGATATTCTCCAAAACAACATGATTTTTAGCAGGTAGGGCTCTAATAGAGCATGCATGTGTACATTGTTTAAAATGTTCATTTGAATCTCAAGAGGTACAAGGTATGTTTATCTTCTTTGAATAATATAGAATTTAAAATGAAAAATAATAAGTTTCAATAGCTCCATATACTAAGTTCGATAGTGTCTGAGTTTGTGGTGTCCTAGTAAAATTATCTTTGCCTTTGCTTTATATTAGACTATCAAGGTTCACAAACTTGTCCAAAGCGAGAGTGGTAGAGAAACTCACTCCATAGGTGGGTTCTCACTTTTCAAAATGATCTCTTGCAGCTCTATGGACATTGAGAGATTATTAAAATTGTGCAAAGTCACAGGAAGAATTACCCCTGTCCCATAAAGAATTACCCATGTCCCATAAATAGTAAAGGCTTAACAATTCCTTGTCATTGTTCCAAATGCCGCAGGAATCACAACATATTTACTAACCTTAAAAGGTCATAAATCCTATTGATCTACACCAAGAGGTTCTATTGAATTTTCAATGTGATTGAGTGTTGACACACATTTGCTGTATTATTGATCATTGAGGATTTTGGACATATACAGGATATATATGAATGACTGTTAAATTGCCCAATACTATTTGTATTTTATTCAGTAAATATGTCCCATGTTTACTAAGGTGGCCAAATGTAGAATTCCACATATCCTTATATTTATTGCAATATTAGAATCACTGAGTTTCACATATGGTAAAAGCATGATTCTTTCACTCTGCAAACCCCAATAGACAGTTCGTTGTCTCAAGTTTTGTGTCAACACTTGTTTGTTTGGTGTATTTGTATGTGATGGGTTTCTTTAGCCATACAGACACAAAATAATGTAATCTATATGGAGAAATGTCGAATATAGATATGTTTTATTTGGTAAATATAATTCCCAGCCCCTAAAGTGGACAGATGTGGGACAATGTGTACCAGCTTGAGTAAACTTCAAAAATCATGTCAGGTTTATTTTTGCATTGCATTGAATTATGTAATGATTATCAACATTCAAATGCATACTTTCAATTCAATATGCTTTGATCATTTTTTGTGTTGAGAATTTTTTTTCTTGCTTCATAGACATTGATTGACAATAGTGATCCTTGTCAAAACAAACAAGGCAACAATCTAGCTTTTTTTTCTTCAAATAGTATTCTTGATAATAGCATAAGAATAAATTTAGGATTGTTCTACCCAGAAGTATTTCTCTATAACTCCTAGAGTTCCAAGAGAGCTTCATCTTGATCAGATTGTAGGTTTAGAATCATTTTTGGGAATCTTTCTCCCTGATTTCTTTTGGAGGTCTCATATACAGAGTATACTATATTCTATATAATTAAACACCCTCTATAATAAATAGTAAATTATGTCAGTATGCTTCCTATTTCCCAAAATAAATAGATGTTGAATAACATGTCATTCTATATAATTAAACACCCACTATAATAAATAGTTAATTATGTCTGTATGCTTCATATTTCCCAAAATAAATAGATGTTGAATAACATGTCAATGGAGCTGTCTTCTCTTTCTTTCTTGATTTCTATTTATTCCTCTCCAATCTAAAATTAGACACTTCTCTTCTTCAACCTGATCATTTTAGTGCAATAGTAGTTGCATGTCTATTTCCTCAAAAGCAATGAAAAATGTATTCTACATGGCCATGAGAGAAATAATTAAACATGTTGAAGGTCACTTGCAATGTTACAAGAAAGACTGACTCAGTGGATTCACCGCAAGATTCAAGTAATTAAAACAACTACTTTTCCATTAATCCATGTCTGATCCATAAACAATGCAATCTAACTAATAGTAGTATATTGTAAACTGAATATTGAACCCAACATCTTATACATTCTTTTCTTTAGTTGTTCTTATTGTTGCATTTTGGGCACAACTTAATCAAGAAACTAGTAAGGCAACAGTTTTTTCTAGGTTTCATAGAATTATGTTGCATACATGTTAGATGAATATGTTCAATAGGCTGATCTATACATTGGATAATAGAAGAAGGAAAAATATTGTTTATTAATAGAATGTAATAAAATAGTTTACATGGATTATCTTAAGACCTTTATTTTTTAGAAATGTAGAATGAACATTTAGATAGGGAAGAGGAGCTAGTATTTGAGCACTTTAACTCTGTGCTTCTAAAAATCCTACATCAAAATTTCTAATCACTCTCAATTATTTGCAGGAAATTATTTGGAAACTCCCCTTTTATAGCTAAAGTTTTGTTTTGTTTTGTTTTGTTTTTTATGCATTCAAGGAAGAGACATTTTTTTCAAGCCGTGTTCAATTTGTCTTTGTTAGAAGCTCTTACTTTTCGCCGCAAAAACAAAAAAACTATCTCAAGACAAAATCTTATTACACACAAGAGCTTTGACAATAACCCAAAGAAAAGCATAAATATCACTTAAACCAGAACTTACAAACCATTCTAATTGTTTAAATTTTTTATTTGGAAGCCTCTTTCAAATGAGAATTAAGGAGAAGTGAAACTTGGAATATAAACATGGCAAGTTGATGGCAGGTGGGAACAACAGTGTCTGTTTATGTTCCTCCCATCCTCATAGATTACCTTCTTTTCTTCATGCTTCTTGATTTTGGTGTTGATAAACATTATATTTTTTTTTTACATGTAATTGTTTTATAGTTCTTTGAATGTATGTATGATGATAGAAATAAGCTCTTTTCCACATCTAACTTATTATTTCTGAGATCATTCACCACAGGTTTTCTTTGCAAGAAGGTGTTTTCATATACTATTGGGTGTGATTCTCTATTGTTGCCAAGGTGCGCTACTATTATTGTAAGAGTGTTGTCATTTATTTTCAAGTCACTGCTACAAGAGCTATATCTAGCACTTTTTTAATGCCTTTCTAGTTACAATTGTTTTTGTGGGGGTAATTTTCTCCAATATGCTACTAGAAAAGATACAATACTATTGCTTCAAATCCAACCCTAAAATGTAATCACACAAATGGTTTAATTATAACTATATTCCTCATTTATATATAGTTAAAAGTCTTCATGGATTTCTATATGGTAATGAAGGTCACCCTATAATGTCCTAATATGTATTATTATTTTAGTGAACGCTTAGGGAGGCTCTAGCCTAATGGTTTTTAGAGAAGTGTGTCCTTAACATTTGATGAGCACACCTTTACCTGAATCTGATCCTTTCCAAGTATTTTTCATAGAGAGTTGGACAATGTTGTATATCTTTGGGTGTGCTATATATGGTCTATTTTCTTCTTGACATGTATAGAAAGTCTTCACTTCTATCTTTTCCTCCAATGTTTCATTCTATTTCAATTTTTATATAAAAGAGTGCCATCTTTTCTTATTGGATCTATCTCTTTAGAAAAGCCAACCAAAAATAGTTTTGGTTCAATTTCATTCAATTTGTCCTTTCCTTGATGCATTTCAATCCATTCCAGTTATCAAAATGATTTACATGTATTGAAGTTTCTTTGACAAATTGTTTTTCCCTAATTATTTACACTAAATAAAAATGAGAACAATGATGGCTGCATGGTTTTGCAATGTTCTATAGAATGATTTCTATCTTTCTTTATTCATGTTCTATAGAATGATTTCTATCTTTCTTTATTCTCATTGATTTGGGTATTCATAATATTCATAAGTAAAGAGTAGATTTTTTAAATAGAGACATTGGGCGCACAATGATAGAAATTTTATCACTAAGCTTGGATTACATGTTTGGCCCAAAGTCTTATCTCCAAAGGAATATTTCTGAAACCATAATCAAAATTAGGTAAGTATGCTCCTAATTTTTCTATCACTTTTCAAAGTTCCTTGTAGTATCTTGTGCAGGCTATATATGTTTTTCGTGGTTATGAATTTAATCTATTTGAAGTAGTCTTCCATACATTATAGTATGACATTTCCATGGTGGTAAACACTCTTTAAGAAGATACAATGGAAGATGGGATACTTGTAGTTTAGAATCTACAACAATAGTAAGACATACATCTGAATAAATTTTTGATCATTTTTAATGATAAACAATCTCTAAAAAGGGACAATGTATAATAACTGTCTTATTTCTTGTAAAACATATTAATGTTTCATGTTGATGTAACAAAATATCCTCTAAAAATGTGAAGGCTTTTAGAATCAATCTAAAGACAACTTGTTCTTATGTGCAGGTCATGGAAATAGAAACTAGGTTGATAGAAAGAGAAAAAGGAGCTTCTCTATCATGATATTGCTATAGGTGCTGAAAGATGATGGGACTTTATTTCACAATGGATGTGGTAATGTATATTACTACTGCAAACTTTGATACCTATTTTTTTTGTTAATAGAGCATTCCCAATGCATATTATTCTTGTTTAAAAGTTCTTATGATTCACTAGGTGTCAAAATGTTGGGGAAGCATTATTTTTTCATTTCTTTTAGAAAGCCTCTTATTATTCAAGGGAACTAGAGAAGTGCTAAAGAATATGAAATGCTTAACATCAACATGGTTCTGTCAATTTGGGGATTCTTCAAATGAAACTCATAAGTTTTAAACTTTTTTTCCTATATGTATGTTTACTATGTACCAGGTTTTACATGAAGTTATTAGATCTTCTCTATATAGGAAATTATACTTCTTCTGAATATTGGACATATATAGATATCGAAGCTAGCAGGGATCTATAGGCTTGATATGGTTATTTTCGATAAGATATTCATGAAATTTCCTTCTAAAGTCTGTCATATTGGACTTGGCACTGAATTCTCTATGTATCTGCATGAAAAAGGGGTTATAAAATTTTTTGGTACGCAATTAGTGCTTGATGCCTCTTTCTAGTGAAACACTTGGTAGACTTGGAATCATTCATCGAATCAACATGTGAGCGACATTTTTTCTTCCATAGTACTTGGAAAATGAAAACCCTGGATGAAACCTTCTGATGGTAACTGTTACAGACGAAAAATCCCAATGCATAGAACAATGACTTGACCATGAAACATGAGCCTCATTCGAGAAATTATCTGGTTTAAATTGTTGAAGCTGCATAAAGATTGCAAATCCACATTTCTCATCACCATAGTTGGTTGCTGCTGCAGTGAGTTTATAATCGAGAAATGTGGAGATCATATTATTCACTAGAATTAGTTTATTGTTGAATACCCTTGCATGAAAGGGAGATCACAATAGTTGATCAATAAGAGTATCATCGACTAAAATAAAATCTCCAAGGAAAAGAATGAAGAGGTTGTCACAGTTAATCAAAACAGAAATTAAAGTTGTATAAAAGTCAAAGGAAATTGCAACTAGTGGAATTGGCACTCACAAATAAGGATTGCTGCCCAAATTTGTTGGATCATTATTTTGTGTTAAAAAAACCTAGAAAATATGCAGTCTTTGCAAAGAAAAAAAGAGCTAGGTTGAAGGTTTCAGCTCCCTACATTGAAGGAGATAACTAAAGATGAAGAGCATCAGAAGTTCTTGTCCATAGTTAAGAGCAAAGAAGATCAAAGCACCGTATCTGTCATAGGAAATCCTTTTTTTTGTTGAAGCTGTCAATAAAAATAGAGTTTTCTTCAATAGAACAAGGGATTCAAAATAGAGCATTTCTTGCAATTTCGTATTTCATGATTTATAATTTCAAAGTTAAGTGAATTATTATTTTTATTTTTCTCTTTTTTCTGGAATGCCATTACAGAGCCCAAAATGGCTCCTTTTTCTTGGTGTCTTTTGTTTCAAGTTCTCCCAGTCGGCCCTAGACTCCAACACCTGGGAATTCATAATCCCCATTGTCCTTTTTGTGGGCAACCGGAGTCCTTTCTGCACCTTTTTTGGTTCTGTAGGAGAGCTCAACAGTATTGGCAGTGG
>MU226887.1:564468-579578 GCA_018584345.1 Thuja plicata | reverse complement strand
TTTTGCTTCTCCCTAAGTTACACTTAAGGGGGGGTGTTAGAGTAATTTAGCAATTGCTCTTTAGTGCTTAAATTTCACTTAGGCAGTTTCAGTTAGTCTTAGGAAAGTTTCTATTTCCTAGCAGTTGCCCGTTTAGGGTTTCGACATCCTTTATAAGGATTGTCTTCTTTGTATTTCATAAGGAGTTGTAAATCATTTTCATTGTTGATAATATAGAAATCATTTCTTTCAACATGATGTCTCCTCTTTCATTTTGGCCGCCATAGCTGTCTGAATACTTCTATCCTCTTTCTGTCTTCTTCTTCTGTGTAACAGCTTTGCATGCAGGTGATCTTGGTTGCATTGCGTATCAGCAATCTCAACACAAACGACATAGTGATCCATTGTAAGACAATATGATTATTGATATTGGAAGCCAAATAAATATGTAAATACTGAACTCTTGATAATTTGTGCTACATGACCAATTCATAAGAAAAGGGAGGGAACTAGTCAACTAAGTCAAATTTCAAAAGTACATGTCCACAAAAAAACAATATTATTTATTGAATAAAAAAGAAAGAATATAAAATTTGACCATACCTTTCAAATAGATTAAACAACACATGAATCTATAATCAAAATGAGTATCTACCAACATTAGATGATGAGTGTGTTATTAATGACACTTGTAATGGGGCT
Source organism: Thuja plicata (assembly GCA_018584345.1). Taxonomy (NCBI): domain Eukaryota; kingdom Viridiplantae; phylum Streptophyta; class Pinopsida; order Cupressales; family Cupressaceae; genus Thuja; species Thuja plicata. The sequence continues at coordinate 578,897 of MU226887.1, read as the reverse complement.
AATTTTACCCTAGTACTTTGAGTTTTCACATTTGGAGGTTAGAGGCATCAGAGGATGGAGTATTTTTAACCATTCCAAGCTATCTTCTCGCTTTGAGATGGTGCTTGTATGAGAAGCGCTTTTGGTTTTTTTGCATGCTTTTTTGTTTTTCTTTCTTTGTTGGTGCTGACAAATTCAAAGAATGCATGTGTTGTGAAGATTTGGTCATCTGGAGAGCATGAGGTTGTGATCAAGAACTATCGCCCTTACGAGGGTCAGAGACGAAATGATGGAGTTGTGTGTGTGAGGAGCTTAATATGGATTGTTGTTGACAATAATATGAGGTATGTGATTTGAGAGTTTTGGAGTGAGAGCTCAAGGATTTGGCCTAGATCTCCACCTTTACAAGGGTTTAGGAGACAACCTAGGGGAGCTCGACTTGATTTAGAATTTATCTTTTCAAAGGAATATTTTTCTCAATATTTATATTCCTATTATGTAATCAACATTTTTTCTTATGTAAGCCTTAAGGGGGAGGTCCCTAGGGCGAGGTGAATTTCATGATTTAGGAACAATGTATTAACAGGGGCAATGTTAGCATAATCATTGTTTGTTCAGCCCGTTTGTAATTAAATGTAACCTCTGGAAACTACTTTGGTAATTATCGTTCTCCTTATATAAATGAGTTTCAATCATGGAATAAAGATCATGAAGCTTTTCACAGTTCTATTCCATTTTTCTAATTTTATTTTTCACTATAGTATTTATCGATGAAACAGTATCTACTCTAATTCATAAAATTTTGAAATGGTTTAATGATGAAATACTTTTTTTCTCTTTTAAAATTAATGTGATTATTTGTCTTTCTTTTGTATTGATAAAGTAATTAAAAATTATAATTTTTTTAATAGTTCTAAAATGAACCTATTTACTTATTTTATGTTTGAGTAGAATCAAAATATCTAAAAGATTTAGATAAATAAAAAGTAATTTTATTTTGAAAGATTATATAACCAATAATTTAGTTGGAATTTCAACCTATAATTCATCCTGAATTAAATGTAATATGTTTTCAATGAAAAAAGTAAGCATTGCTCATATATGGTGAATTATATGTATTATCAAGTGTCATTCCTTAAATTTTTCTATATTTTTTATTAGAGAAAAATTGGTTTTACAGGGATCAGAACCCAAGTTTAAACAACCATAACTGTAATCCTTGTAAAAAAGATAAAACATAACAAAACCAAATAGGACCCAAATTCCAAATTTCAAAAAAAAAAAAAAGAGGGCAATAAAACCCATGAACAGACTACAGAACCTAAGCTAATTCTTCATTTATCTTGATGATATCAACATTGATATCCTTCATCTTCCTATAAACATTTTCCAGAGAGTTGGCACCCTTAGTTTTGCTCCTTAACCTCATGGCAGGACTTGGCATGTCCGAGTGAGTCTCTTAATCAATGTACACCTCTTGCTCCTTATCTTTTTCCTTGTTGTTGTTCTTCATCCTCGTATTATTTGTATCAAATAGAATGGTTCTAGACCTGGTGGCTGGAGAATTACCCTTCGAAAGACATTGAGCTACATCAGCCTTCTCATTGAGCTTTTACAACCTCTCACTTGTTTCTTGCAAAGTAGATTTACTAACATTCACAATTTTAGCCAGTTTATTTTGATTGATATCATATTTCGTCTCCAAACTAGAAATTTTATCCCCATGGCCTTGCTTAAGATCATTAATACCCATCGCAAAATTACAACTGTTAGCAAGGATATCATCCAATTTTTTAGCAGAAGGGGAACCATTCTTCAAAGTATGAATCTCATAAAAAATTGACTCTAGAAGAGCCTCTTGACTCTATAAAAAAATTATTGACCTTAACATTAACATGGGAGCTTTCCCAGATAGAGGATCCTTTTACAATAGGGGTGTCCTTGCCCAAATCCAAAGGAATTTCAACCAGAAGATCCCTGTTCTACTCAATAAAACTCTTATCATCACGAACCACCTAAATGGAAGGAGTAGCTTTCCTATGAACAAGGGAGATAAAACCCTTCGAAGGAAAGCCAAAGGGTTAGGGTTCCATTTTGGCTTGGCTCTACTAGGCTTGGAAATTGCCTTACTCTTTCCCACACTGGGTTCGAGAGAATCAGGCATAAAATCTTTGGAGGGCACATAATCTGAATCTTCCTCATTCGAGGACACAATTCTCTTTCTCTGAGAAGAAGAGGACATACATCTCGAAGGATGTAGGGGAGCCTTCCATGTTTTCTTAAACATATAATACACACTATCTCCATCCAAATCAACGCCATCATGATTAGTACCAGAAGTATCGTAATGAACCCTAATGTTATTTTTAAAATCAATCCCAGAAATAGGAGGATGACATTTTTTGATTTGAAGGGATTTAGCATATTCCATGATAAGTAAAATAAGTCCCTCGTGAAAAACTGGGGAAGAGGGCTTAAATTTTTCTATGTTACAACCCAATAGCAATATAATATAAGGTGTCTCAAAATATGTAAGGACATTGTATTATTTATGTCAATAAGAAAACTAATTCTAAACAATCTGTATGTTTCAATGATAAATTTAGTATTACCCTCATCAATTACATTTGGATTTGTATGCAATCCCACCATCTCTTTTTTCCATTACAACAAGTCTCTTTCTATGGAACAAATTAGTTGAAATTATAACAAGGCAATATATGATATATGATCTAATTCATTTTAATATTACAAATGAAGGCAACATTCCACCATGAAAATGACTCTACAAGTTTTATGATGTCTTTTCTTTGCACTAATCTATTAAACTTTTAAAACCTATGTATACTTGTGTTCTCTATCATCTTTAGTGGTTCTTAGTAATGTTGTAACCACATTTAAATTGTTCACATACTAGTAAATTGTACTTAGGCGTAGATTAGCTCCATATAGACTCATAATGGTGTTAATTTTTTTCTTTTGTACTGCTTATGTTTTACATAGTATCTTTTTTGTATTCTACTACACTAATGGATCTATATTGTATCTCTTTAATTCTACTATATTAATGTGTTGAAATTTTATTCATAATGTTACATATAAATAATTATTCATACAACACCTCTTTCTCCTTTTTTACTTATTAGATGGCTCATGAAATAAAGAGCTTTCCTAGAGAGTGGAATGGGGTTGTTGATTGTTTGGCCAAATGGGTTTGTGATCAAATATATGATTGGAATATTGAGGATAAGGAGCAATTACCTCCCAAAATGGTTGCTTTGTTAGATACAAGGCTCTTTAAGCCTCTTTAAACTCTTTATGAAGCGGTCTTTCCTCCTCCTTTATATCTTTCTTATTAATAAATTTTTACGAACTTATACAATTTCCCTTTCCTTTTAATATTCTACCTATTTAAATTTTCTATAACTCCCATTTTTCTTATAATCAAAGATATAAAAAAGTATTTGTACTACTATTTTGTTAAAATATTTGACCGAAGACTATAATGTTTGTTCCTCTTTCAAAACGTGAACCAATTAAGTCTGTTTATAGCACATGTATTCTTAATTAAATCCTTTTAATTTGAGACAACGTTTAACAGTCTCTTTCTAGATTTAAAATATTATTTTATCCGTCACTTAGCAGTAACGTTGACTGACGTTCCTCGTTGGCAACTCCAAGTTTTTGAGCGTTCCTTGCTATTCAAAAAATTGGGCGGAGATCATTTTATTGTAATGTTTCTGTTTCATAAATATATGATTTTTTCAATTAAAAAAACTGAACCGAGAAAAAGGAAGCATGGAAAAACAGGCGCCGGAATTTTAGAGTGCATTAAGAAAGAAGGTTTTACAATATTGTAATGCTGCACGATCTTCGCGGAAGCCACGTATAATTGATGGTCTAGGCGGAAGCCACGTGGGCGGCGACAATGACCAACTACACATGAGCTCCCCTATTTGAATGCTACATCTGCATTCATCCCGCATTCATCACTCCATGTTTTTTGCGAGAGCAAGGAAGAAATCGCAGTGCATTGTAGAGTTAGCGAGGATGTGCAGCCTTGATAAGCGAGGAAACGTGTACATCTTGACGTTGGTGGGTGAGTACGAAGACGAGCACAGGCTTAATCCCACAACCTTCGATGCTATCGCCGACGCCCTCAATCTGGTCGAACAATCCCCCGACGCGGCAGCTCTCGTCACCACCAACGCTGGCAAACACTTTTCCTGCGGCATCGACATGAAATGGATCGCCAACAGCCCCCACGACCGTATTGACATTGTTTTAGAAAAGTTAGAGAAGATGCTCGCAGCCTTCATGAGGCTCAACGTCCCCACCGTTGCTGCCATCTGCGGCGGCGCGGTGTCGGGCGCTTACATGCTCGCTCTCGCCCACGACTACCGTTTCATGGCCCAACACCCCTCCTCCGACCTCTACATGTGCGAGCTCGATCTTGGCCTTCCCATTCCGAATAGTATGATGGCCTTGATTCGCAGCAAGCTGAAGCCCGCAACCCTGCGCGATGTCGTGCTTGGCGCGAACAAGCTGAACGCAGAGATGGCGTTGGAGAAAGGGATTGTGGACGCCGTTTTCGAGGACTCCGCGGCGACTTTGGAGGCCGCAATTAAAGAGGCGGAGAAACTAGCGCGGAGGGGGTGGGAGAGAGAGATCTACCGTGGCTTCAGGTTGGCTGCCTTTCCCGGGGTTGTGGAGGCGCTCGACACAAATGTTCCCTACCACATACCCGCTACTTTCCACTTCTGATGCCTAGTTTTATGTTGCCCACTTTCCAGCACTAGTGTACTCTTTTTCGTTGCCCAAATTCTAATAAGTCAACAATAAGCATTCCAATAATGCATTGGAAAACCTCTAAATAAGTGATTAGACAAGCATTCTACAATTATGCATTGTTAGAACTTCTAAATAAATAATTATATTATTTATCTGTTTTTGTGTTATAAGGCAGAGAAAAATTGTTTATTTTTCACAATAGTTTTATTTATTCAACTATGCATCCACTTACACGGATACAAATATGATTTAAATAGAACCTATAAATCAAGAAAAAAACCAGGCTTCATTATCAACATGCTCATGAAATTGATAGAAATAGAAAGAGAGATATAGAGGGGAGGGAAAGAGAGAGCGACATATAAATAGTAAGATAAAATCACAAATATGTACATATTTAAGGAGAGAGAGAGAGAGAGAGAGAGAGAGAGAGAGAGAGAGATTCTTATAGCATACCCGCTTCTTTTATATTCTTATGCCCATTTTAATGGCTCATTTTCAAGCTCTAATAATTTTCCAGCAAAATACGCTTAATTAATATTTCTCTATCATCCGTGAAGTTAATTTTCATAATCTCATTTAATAATTGATCAAAATCAATGTTGGAATACTTTCCAAACTATAGAAACCAACTTCATCAAATGTGTAATACATCATACTCTCATTTAGAAGTACTATTAAAATTTAACTATAATGTCATGTCATGAGGAATCCATCTAATATGTTTGTTTAATAAGAAGGGATGATTGATTCCAACAATAACATGAATAGTAAATTTTAAATTTAATTTAAAGTAAATATATAAATAAGTTTATAAAATTTTAATGATCTATCTAATAGTAGAAATGGCTAAACATGTCCATTCAACCATCAAATGAGAGGCCTTAAGGTTCCCACTAGAAACTTTTATATTCAGTTGGATTGTTATCTCTATAATATACAAATTAATATAGTTCAAATGGAGATAATCTAGTAGGTAAAATATTCTATGTCTAATATTAATACTACTTGAACAACTACGCATCATAATTTTATTCATTTCAATATATTTAGTTGTACTGGTGTAGAGTTAAACAAGATGATTCTTTTCTACAATGTTGATGTTGTCATCTTTTTTATAATTGTGTGGCTATGTTTATTGAGGTTCTACATCATGTTATGGTATGTGAGTTGGTCTTTGTATGTATCACTATTATTTATATAATTAATCTAAGATTTAATCACGGGAATTGAGAATTGAAAGTAGAATTAAGGAGTTCAAATTCAATTTGATAATAATAAAGTAGAAGTTAGAAATTTATATAACAAAATCTACAGTACCAAGAAATTAGTGCTTTTGACATGCTCAACATCTATGACTTTAAGAAAAACTTGAAATCTTCAACAAATCATTCCCAGTATTGTTTAAAATCGTTGATCAAATATTTTCTAATACATTTAAAATTGGCAACTAAAGTAAACATAATTGTTTAGAGATACTTTGTACAAACTGTACCATACAAGATGTTTTTTGCATTACAAATTAGAAAGGTCAAATTCTCAGTGTTCACCTTTCTAAAGGAATAAATAGAAGATGTGGATTTTGTTATTTGTGGCTATCAATTATTTCAAAACTTATATTTTTAAACTTATTTCAACATATTGGTAGTACTTTCTCTATATTTTGAATTAAAAGAAAAAAATAAGTCGTATAAAAATAAAAGATATGTAATGTGCAAAAAGAGAGAGAAAATGCATAAAATACATATTTCATCTTTTATCCAATACAGAGTAAAAAATATTTTTCTATCTTATTTAACAAGTAACTCTAGAAACAAAATTTTGACACGGTAACATAGTTGGATTAAAAAGATAATATAAGGACAAAAGAGGAAGCACATAAGAAATAAAGTGACACAATGAAGATTCTATATGGAATGAATCCATGTCTCATTACAATCGTCTAGCATGTAAACAATTTTATTTTGAACGCAATATTATAAAGAATGCTAAAGACAATGACAAACTAATATATAATTTTTTTAAGGGTGCAATAGATCGGTGCAAATAAAACTCATCAAAAAAAATTTGATGTTTCAAGGTAAAATTATTTCTCATTTTGCAACACCAAAATGAATGAAATCAAATATTGATGTAGGAGCATCTTGGGATCTTGGCAATCTTGCGTCAACCAAAAAGACAATTGCTTTTGTTTTCTTGTTTGACCAGTCTCTGAGTTTCTTTCTGTGATCATCCAGTTTGGATCTTTTGCACTTGCGATCCTTATAGTGTGTTCTTGACATCATGTTGAACCTTCTCCTAGGTTCGCAACTCATTTGGTTACTTCATGCATAAGATCTCACATATTCTTGGCAGGACAATTTCTGTTCTTCCTATTTTCCAGCTAGTTTGTATTTTTTGATGTTGTGAAGGATTCTCCTGATCAACGAAGCTTAATGACACATTTCTCGATGATCTTATGTTTGTGGCTAATGTACTTGAGGGATTGTGATTCATATTTATTTCATTGGAAATAGATCCTGATGATTTGGGTCCTGACCTATTATTTGTAATACATTTTGTTTCTCATTGGGAAATGTAATCTTTCTAGGCCTACCTGATGTTTGTGAAGGCTTTATAAGCTTATCAATTTGTTCCTAAAGGGGAAGTTTTCATTAGATTATCTTTTTGTAGATAAAGGATAAGGATTTTGTAACGATTTTTTATTGTAATCAGGCATGTATGTCTGGCATGTATGACTGCATGTTTTGGATCCATTGTATATGATTTTTTGATGATAATAAAAGACTAATCTTGTGTTTGTCTCTATTATTTCTTATTATGTATGTTGTGTGACTTATGTTGCAGAGATTAGGCAGATCTCTTTTGAGTTCCCTCCATTCTTGACTGCACCAAATGGTATTAGAGAAAAGTTTCAGATTCTTTCAAGGTAGTGTGCATGTGAAATTGTGTCAGATACCTGTAGCTACAAACACACACTTCAATGAACCATTACGAGGTTATCTAGTTAGAAAATGACAAAATCAAAAGACTGAAATGCCCAAGGCTAGCCGACATCGGCTCATTGCCTTCTAGTAGCCAGGAGTTTGAATCTTCCTCTTAGTTCATTGCAAGAAATAGTGACTACAGTAGATCCTAAATGAAGGATTTAAAGAAAGCTAAATGATGAAACTAGAATGATATGCAAATGTAAGATTGATCCCAAGCTAATTAGATTGATTTTATGACACTAATTTGAAATGTTTTTGTTCTTTTTAAAGCACCAAATTGAAGTGTACTCTAGATTATGGTTTGCATGATTGAAAGTAAACTAACAATTATTCAATCAAAAAGCTATGAAATGCTAAAATGCTTGAAAGCTTAAGAAGTCAAAACTGCATAATAACATTAGCTAAAAACTGGGATCCTTGGTGAAGGAAATGAAGCTCTCTTTTATAGAAAATCTCTCTTGAATCTACGGTCGAGATTAGAGGAAATGAGTAGCTAGATTCAATTTGAGGAAGCACAATCCATGTGCAAGAAATTTGATTGCTCGAAAGATTCTATCTTTTTGGAAACTTCCAAATTGATTTTCAGTTAACAACTTTATTTCCAAAATGATAAATAGATAAGATTAAGTTAACTGAATAAAATAGATTTGTTTCCAAAATGAGAAAATATAATAATAAATTAACTGAATAAAATAGATTTATTTCCAATTCAAAATAATCTTTTGATGACATCATATGCATTTTTAAAGATTTAATTTATTTTAAATGCACATTTTAATTCAAAAAAATAGTTGATTACATCATATGCATTTTTAAAGATTTAATTGATTTTAAATGCATATTTTTTTTATTAATTAATTTAATTCCTTTTTAAATTTTATTGACAATTTAGTGACTTTATTTAATTAATATATTAGAATATCAATTAAATAATTAACTTAAGGTTTATTTGGCAATATATTGTATTTTTAGGAAATAATTAATTAATCAAGTATGTTGATTAATTAGGACCAAGGATTCAGGTCAGATTAGCTTGAAATTGATGAATTGCATGTTTGGTTTAGGACTTAGAATTATCAAGATTAGAGTTTCTTGATATGAGACTGAGATTAGGGGTCTATGGTTTAGGTGACCACTTTTTGGTCATTACATTTGCCCCTCTTTGAATTGATGTGTGATCAGTGCATTGATTCAAAGACCTATTAGTGAGAAGACCCATAACAATTTTATTTGAAGTGATGAAACCATTCTTTTGAAGAATACTGACTTTGAGCTTGATTAGATGAAGATTAATCAAAATATATAAAACAGAATGGTCAGTTTGATTTGAAGCAATGAAACTGGACATCTATCAAGAACTCTTAAAATTTTTGATTGGTTTGAACGAATAACCAATTTGATTTGAAGTGATGAAACTAATTACCTTTAAGAGATTCAATTAGCAAGAAAATTAACTTTATTTGAAGAGATGAAGCCAATTTGATCAATGTATCTGATTTTAATAATGAATAGCTTGTATAAGATCGATCTTGTTTGGTTTTGAGTGTATTCACCACTGTACAAGACTATTGATTAGGTTTCCTTTGATTTAAGATGATGTCATCTTGATTTGATGTGATAAAGCTAAGATGCCCTAAGCGATGGGGTTTTGATTGAGGATATGATCACTGGAATGTTGATGTCCTGATCCTACCCCCTCAGGAGAGAAATCGAAATAAGGCTAGGTACCCCAGTGATGATAAGCAATTTGATTGATAACATGATGCAAGAAGAAGTTAATCTAATTAGAAATAGGTCCCAAGTGGTTACGATAGAATATGTACTTGATGAGAGGTCTTGGTGACCAAGATTGACCAAAAGTATAATACATGCATTGACTAGAAGAAAAGCATGAGAGATTTCCATTGGTTAGAGTCCAGAAGATTGATTGAGCAAGCAGTCAGCTACAGTTGACTAAAAAAGTTAAATGTTAGATTTTGATTTCGATCCTAAAAATAGAATCGCAACAGTCGAATTAGCGAGGGGTATCATGTTCACGCACAATTGACCACTTGACGAAATGAAGATTTATCGATAAGAACCTTAGATTCTTCACATTGGAGAGAGATAGCGATATTATGGAGATTTCAACACCATGTAGATACAGATGCAAGACTAAAGTGAATGAAACCTATGGTGTAGTCACTAAACCTTTAGCATTGAAAATTTTCAGCATTTAGCATTTTTGGAACATCGAAGTCGATACAATCCTTACTGGTGCTACTGCGACCATAAGAATACGAATATGACTTTCTTTGGATAAGATATGAGACACTAACATAAGCATCAAGGCACGAAAGCTAAGATGACCTAAAATTTGTTTCAATTTGATTTTGCAAGAGTGCACCAGTATCAAGCCATTTAAAGCCAAGATAACCATGAGTGCAATCTTGCGTATACAAACAAAGCAATAATAGTCAAGGAGATAGTTTCGACCTCACCTTGGCGTACAAATAAATAGGATCGAGGGATGTAAGGTTTTTCCACCTTAATGCAGGAAATCTTACCACATACACCCTATTTATTTGATGTTGTTTGATTATCAGGACCACACCAACAAGCAGTAGACAAAGAAAAGATTAACAAAAAATCAATGAAAACATACAACATACAAATAGAAGTTTAACATACTTCAGCCAGTTTTAAAGTTTTTAGATGTGTATGTGTATGAGGTGTTGAGAAACACCATCGTGCTTGTGAGTGCAATGTGTTTGAGAGCTATCAGTCTATTGTTTACATTTGCAATATCCAATGTGTTAAGAAATACAGATGCATCCAAAGATAGAGTCAAGAAACACTTTTGATTAGGGTGTTGAGAAACACCTATTTGCATCAGTAGCAAATTGTCCTTCATAAATGAAAATATTACTGACGCTAGTATAGGGCAAAGATGCTATCAAATTGGGGACCCATGCCCCTGTATCATCTTAAAATGGAAGCACTTCCATGTTAAGAAAGTTTAGCCCTCCTTAGGGGATGTTTTTTACCTCCATCACATTGTCCCCTCATTTTTGTATCCTCTCTTACTTCTGCATCTTTTAGAACCCTGATTGGGCCTCTCCAGACACCTCCCATCCCATATGGAATATTTTCTAGGGATCCTGATCCCCTGGGTCAAGGTCAACCTCGACCTTGACCTAGGTCAAGGATGACCTCGACCTTGACCTGGGTCCCCCTTTCAAATTTGGAAGTCTGTCAGCTGCCAGAGGTCATCAAAAATTAATTTCCCACTTCCAGGTCGGTTGTTTTGGGTTCAGAAGCGGAAAAAATTAATTTATATTTAATAAATGTCCTCTTCAAGGGGCATGGGTTTAATTGGAATTTAATTCGCCTATGTTGGCCTCTCTAGAAGATTGTGTCCTAGTTTCATATAAAAGGAAGCTTTTCTCTCTTATTTTCTCTAAGCAATTCTTCTAAACCACAAGATCCATCAACTAAGTGAAATCAAGCAATAATTCATCAAGAAAAAATTTCAAGCATCCATTGTTCTACATGTTCTCAAGCATTCAAGTTCTCCATTGAAGATCAAGGATTCAAGCTTTCAAGCATTTGAAGGGATTTGGTTCATGCATTCAAGATTCATCATTCAAACCCTAGATCCATCCATCATGGTAGAGTGATCTTCCTTCAAGATCATTTTGTGCATCCTCACACATTCATTCATTCTCCCTTCTAGGTGGATTCCAAGCATACAATCATGGAGGTTTATAGTTTTTAATTGAGTCCAAGCTTTAATATTCACATACTTGTTTACATTCAAAATATAATTACATATCTATTTGAATATCATAGCTTCATTATTAGATTTAATTCTACTACTTTCTAGTATTCTCCATTTCAATTATTGATTTCAAGGTTAATTCCTAAACCAGGGTTTGACTAAGGCAAACCCCTCCCCAAACAAACAATACCCTTTTTTCTTGTAGGTACAAGTTCAAAACAATAGATTGGGATGGAGATTCAGATACCCTTTTCAGCAAACTTCCAGGATCCGAAAATAGAATTTTTGTCTGAGACTTTTTAGCTCGATTGTGACCTAGGGCGCAATAAAAAATTATGGCAAATGGTTGCATTGACTTGAGGATACAAATCAAAACTATCTTAGAATAGAAAAAGATTTCTGGGTTTTGTCTGTCTCTGCATTTCTATTCCAGATCCAATCTCAGATTTTCTAGAAACTCAACACAGGCTTCAGAAAATAGAATTCTTCAAATCTGCAATATTTCAAGGTTAGTACGTTTCTTCTACTCAATTAAATTAAATTCCTTAATCTTTCTAAACTATTCACATATTCTCTTCTATAAAATAGGAATTAGCATTTCTCTCTTTAATCCATATCCTTAATAGGTTGATTCATTTATGTATTGATCATTTATTTAGGGTTAATCAATTTGGATCTTCCCTTTGAGTAATTTGGGATTAAAAGAACAATCCTACCCTCCTCACACACATTTAAAAATCTAAAATATAACATCCATCACGAATTACATATTTTATCATTTACATTTTGGTGAACCCGCGATAGACAACTCTTTCTTTTTGGTGTTAGATGCTTTGCCTCTTTTTCTTAGAGACTAGATCTTGCATATAAAATTAATTTTCTTTATTTCTCTTGCATTTCAAAATACAAAAAAATCTACATAATCATAAAAATATAAAAACAATTCTTGTATTTCATTCACTATGAAGATCTTTAAGATGCTTTGGGGTATGGCTATTTTTCTCATTATGCTTCTTTTAGCATCTCTCTATAGTAATTATGATGTTTATGAAAGTATCATACATTTCATTATGTTTGTTAATCTTCATGTTCACTTGCTTATGCTATTTTGAGATTAACTAATACTAGTCTTCCTACTTTCAAAACTTTCATAAAGGATTTATGTAGTAGACTTATTACTCTTTTGTATTATGTGAAGAATTGTGTAGATGATACCCCACCACCTAATCTTCCTACTCCTATCATGCCTAATCTAGTTCCTAATCTTCCTAATCCCAATCAAATATTCCTATTTCTATTCCTCCATCTTCAATCCCTAGTTCTTCCCACATTTATGATGGGGTTAAATCTAGGATTCATGATAATGATGTTTGAGAATTATTTCATTTATCTTCCCCTCCCTACCCAATCCATGGTGATGTTAAAGGGAAAACCAAGGAAACCTCTTCTAATCCTATCATTCCACCATACACAACATTTTCTCATGAGCACCATAATCAATCTTCTCCTACCGAAGATTTGCAAGATAGGTGCATTACCAGATATACTATGGTGGATAAACAAGTCTATAAAGGTTTAGGGCTTAGTATGAATGAACAAGGCATTACAAACCCGATTAATTCATCTCTTAAACAACATATACATTGTATAGGTTTCCCACCTCCTCCAATCAAGATAGTGGACCTTAACCACCGTCCTCATCTTCATGTTACTCTTCCAACACCTTCTTTAGATAACCCTAATATCCCTCAAGATGTGGCTAAGAAAGTGTATGTCCAATTAATGAATTCTAAGAAAGAAATCTTCAAACCTATTCTGAAAAATGCTCTCTCTAAATATAGATGTCCTTTTCATTATAGTAATAAACATTTACTTGTTGATTGTGTGCATTTCAAGCTATATGTTAGAGAAAGAGTTTCTTTGGGAATTATATCTCATTCCCATGCAGTATTACAATTTTGTCATAATTCTGATATAGGGCATTCCCCTCATTCTTCTATAAGTTAGATCATGTTTCTCCTCTTGTTCTTAACTGAGGGGCAAGCGGTATTTTATTCCAGTCTTCGGGGATCCATTTTTTCTCTTAGCATGTTTTTTTTTTTTTTGAGTTTAATTGGTTATTCTTTCTATATTCTATCCCTATAAATTTTTCATGATATCTTTTCTAGGACATTTATTTTGTAAAGATATCTTTTTTCTATGAAATATCTTGGTATAATTTGATATATCCCTTGCTTTCATCCCTAGGGGGAAAGGTATTTTCCTTCTTCCTCTATCTAAGGATCTACTTTCCTTAACTTAGTGGAATTTGTTTATCATACAATATTATTTCCTTATAAAGATGTATGTTTTTTACTATGGATACCCTCTTATACGGGAGGTGATTATCCTAGGTCATCACCTCTTCTTTATTTTGAAAAATATGCTCTTGATAAACTCTTGCCTTTAATTTGCGTTAGGGGTGCAAGCACAAAGTTGAGTTCCAATTCCGCGGAAGTCCGCGGCCAAAAAAAATTGGCAACCAGAAACGGGCACCCATTTTTTAAAAAATGGGTGCCTGTTATGGTTCGGGTGCCCGAGCCGTAAATTTAAAATGGGTGCCCGTTTTCAAAACGGGCACCCGTTTTGGTTCGGGTACCCGTAGCAAAACGGGCACCCGTTTTTAAAAAATGGGTGCCCATTTTTTAAAAGTATTTAAAATTTGTTTTAAACCGTTTTGCAAATCATTTTCACAATTTGCAAAACGGGATCACGTTTTTATCTGAACGGGTACCCATTTTTTAGAGCTACCACCGACCCCCCTGCTACCATTTTTCCTCCTACAGGTACGTATTATTGTTTTTTATTTGTTTTTATTATTTTTTTTATTAAAAATCTTTTTTATTATTGTTTTTAATTAATTTAATATT
>MU226887.1:510192-538527 GCA_018584345.1 Thuja plicata | reverse complement strand
AAGCGACTGAGAAATAAAACACATGCTCTTAGTAACTTAGAAAAAGTAACTGCGAAATATAAGAGCCATGGCCTAGGGTTTATTACCTCGCTTAAACATAAGAGACTTAGGGTTTTAAGGGTTTTGGGGGTTTAGAGCAAAGTGCACAAGGGTGGAAAAAATTGGGCAACAGGTACAGGTATGGAACAACGAATTATAGAGCATATTCAGATACCCTTTTTGGCAAAATTTTAAGACCTGTGAACAGATTTTCCATCGGAGCAGTGCAACATGACTAGGTACAATAGTGCCCCTATATTTGGGTCAAGGTTGACCTTGCTCAGAAAGGAAAATGATTTCTCATTTTTCTTCGTCTTTGTGTTTCCAGACTAGGGCAGGTTGCAGAATTTCCAGAAACTCAATACAAACACCCAAAAATAGCAATTTCCAGATCTACTATACTTTTATGTTAGTATTTGTCTTCAATTCATTTCAATTAAGATTTTAATATTTTCAGATCTATAACACACTCTCCTCCAAAATAGAATGTAAGTTTTTCCTCTTTCTTCTTATTTCTAATCGATTAAATCATGTGTGCATTGACCATTTTCTTGTGGTTAATCAATTTGGATCTTTCCCTTGTGAATTTGGGGCTAAGAGGAGAATCTTACATTCCCCAACTTTTTATATGTAAAGTGTATTATTTAGATGTGCATTTCTCTTGTACCCATTTCCTCTTTACATTTTCCCCCTTTACATTTTGGTGAACCCTCTTACAACAACTCTTTCTTTTTTGGTGTTAGATTTACATTTCATGTTACATCTTGCATGCATATTAGATTAGCCTTCTTTTATGTTCTTGCATTTACATTTCAAAAATTAAAAAAAAATCATATAAAGAAAAAATACAAAAACATTTAGTTGTTCATGCCTTGTGTTTTCCTAATTTAGTTCATTTGCATTGCATTGGTGTATGGGATTTACTACCACTAGTCCTACTTATAATATCTCGGTTAGAAGAAGTCACAGACTTATGGGTTCCTTTGATCCTGAGTCTTCCTCTCCTTTCCTTAGGATCTCGGATGACAATTTGATCACTCATGATTCCAATACTTCTACGGAGCATAACTCCGCTCACTCATCTCATGATGAGGATGATTCTTTAAGAGTTCCTCCTGAACAAAGTCCAAAAAATTTCAAGTCAACATGATAAAAGATAAATTGGCTTATTCAAGAAAACCATAATCAAGATTCTATGCAAGCTATAGAGGCCCTTAAAAAAGTCATTCATGATAGTGATCAAGGTGTTGATCTCTTGTGTGGTATCACTCATCTTGAGCATTTAAATGTCAAACCTTTAGTTCAAGAAGCTTAAGATCTAGGACTCACTCCTCCTGTCACTAGTGTGGAACCTTCTTCCGTTCCTTTACGTAACATTCCTACTTACACTCCTCCTTTAGTGACTACATATCTTCCATATTCCAATCCTCCGACTTCAAATCTTGCACTTCCATCTCTTCTTGTAAGTGTTCCACTGGTGTCTCTACCTACCTCACACCCTTCTTACCATAGAGTTCCTTTTACCTATTCCAACCCTCTTCCAACTAGGCTCCAAGTATTCCATCGATTGTGTCTTCCATTCCCACCGCTTCCTACACTTTTCCTAGTGTTCCTAATATTTATATGCCTCCTATTTCTTCTAATGATTCCACAATCATTAGTCTAGCTCAAACTATTTCCTCTTTACAATAACAACTTGCATCCTTAACTCAATCCAAGTTTAGTATTCCTACATGTGACATGGGTAGTCCTTTATCCCTAAACATTATTCATGCTCTTGTCCCATAGCAAGCCAATATGCCTTGTCCTGGTAATTACAATGGTAAGGGAGATCCTGTCACTCATGATGAAAAATTTAAAATCCTTTGTACTGACTATGCTCATGACCATAGTATTTTAGCCAAGTTGTTTGCTATAAATTTTTGTGATAAGGCCTTGCAATGGTATTGTTCCTTGCCTCCTTATTCTATTGTTTCTTTTAAAAAACTTGCTAATGCCTTTATCCAACAGTTCCAAAATAACATTGGTCTGCAAGTGTCCTTAACTGATTTGATGCATTGTAAACAAAATACTAAAGAAAAATTGTCTGAAATTATTGGTAGATTTAAGCATTTGTATGCTCAAATTTCTTATCCTATTCCTTATATTGATATTCAACATATGTTTATTTCAAATTTTCAAAAAGATATTAGAGATTAGATTTTTCTTACTGAATTTACCTCTTTTCAACAACTTTGTGTAGCACTTCATCATTATCAATTACAAGTGAGTCAATTTGAGAGAAACACTCCAATGGCCCCTGTTCCAGTTGATAAGAGTGATGCTGCTCCTAATCCCAACAAGTTTCAGAAACCTAAAAACTATTTCAAGATAAATAAGCAAGCAAATGCAATTGTTGTTGCATCCAACAATGCCACTTCTACATCCACTGCTTTTCGTCTGAATCATACATTTACTCCTCTTTTTGAATCTATACATTCTATTATGAGTAAGTTTTTGAATTCTAATATGATTAATTTTCCTCCTATTCGACCTCTTCTTCCTACTATGATGGCATCCAAATCCTTTGATCCCAAAGCCTTTTGTCAATACCATCGTCAGAATGGCCATGATACGGAGAAGTGTTATTCTCTAAAACATAAGGTTCATGACTTAATTGATTCTAATGCTTTATCTGTTGATAATTTTGATGGTAGTGAGAAAAAATCTATCTCTCCTCCTAATCAAAACCTCCAAATCTATATCAAACATTTTCCTACACATGGTACTAATACCATTGTTCAACCATCTTCTATGGATATTATTTATGATTCAAAGATGGATGATCTCAATCATATTATTAACCATGTGGAGCATGTTGTTTTGTTTCAACGTGTATCTCCACCTTAGCCTTAATCTCAACCTCCTATTTAAGTTCCTCCACCTCAACCTCAACTTCACGTTCCACCTCAACCTAAACCTAAACTGAAACCTCAACCTAAACCTCAAAAACAACCTAGGAATAAAAGACCTAGGGAACTCTTGATCACCTTTGATGATTTTGAGACTATTAAAGCTCTTGATGGTCCCCTCTACATTTATTCTAGGATTTCTAAGATACCTACGCATGGTTTTCTTGTTGATCCTACATCCTTAGTCAATCTCATTACTGAAGAAAACCTTTTTTCGAAGAACTTACAATGTGATTGGTATAATACATATAATGTGTGGGTCAAAATGTTTAATGGTTTTCCCTATCCATAATTTGGTTCTATTAACTTTCCTATTGAGCTTTGTGGTAAATTTATGGACACTACCTTCCTTGTTGTCCCTACTTCTGATCAGTTTCAAGTTAAGCTTGGTTTTGTTTGGTTGACTGTCATGCATTTCATTGCTTCTCCTATCCATTAGTGTAATAAGTTAATTCATTATGAACAAGTGAAAAAAACTAATCATAGTTTATATCAACCTTCTAGGCCTATGGATTGTGCTACCCTTGACATATTTTCGCCTTCATTACCTAATTCATGTTCTTCTCAACCTGATAACCTTTTTAACTCATATCAATCCTATAAACATCGCAAGATTGTTGAGTTAAGAATGCCTCGGATGGATCTTAACCATGGTATTTTTCCTATGCCTTCTATACCTCCTTTATCCATTGCTTATAGTTCTGTTAATCAAGCTCCTAGTGTTGCTTTTCAGCCTACTGAGAATCCTACTAATCCTCCTATAGAACATGTGAAGGAACCGATTGTTGTTCCTCCTAGTTCTCAACATATTTCAAACAAGACAAAATGTAACCTATCTTCCAATGAACGTCGTAAGAAGCGTCGGTCTCAAGCTAAGGCCCACGCCTCTGTTCTTCAAAGTTCTTTATCTTCTTTTGACCAGCCTATGCTTGATGTGTTGGAAGAATTTAATGTTAATAATGATGTTAAGATGAATTATTATGATGATTCTATTCATATATTAGATTCTATTTAGATTAATCTTGAAAAAGAAGATACTCTTCATGATCCTATTGATGCTAATGATGAATATGAGACTTCATGATATTGATACTGATTTACCTAATATGCTTTCAACACAATTGATAATTACACCTAGTATAGAACATTGTGATTCTCAAGAGGATCCTTGTTTGGAACTAGCTATTATTCCTACTGTATTGGATATAGTTCCTCTTGCTAGTTTCCCACCTTCCATATATGATATAGACCAAGATGGGGAGAATAAGCGATGCTCTTGATTGGCTTGTACTCCATAGTAGCCTTTTATGTGTTTGCATGTTGTATTGTGCTTGTCCCGTAATGTGTTTTCTAAATGTTTGTTAGATTCTTTTATACAACCCTTGTTACTTTGTTGGTGCAAGGTGATAAAGGAATCAAACCTATTGTATTATTCCTCTATATATATATCTCTATTCTTCTATATGTTTTTTTCATGTTATGTTTTACCTGTGCATTGTTCGTAAATGTTTTCCTTGTGCAGTCCGCTTGGATTTGCGACATGGTAGCACTGATACTTTTTGGTCTCCATGTTGTGGTCCGAAAAGACTCTTCTTCATAACTCTTGTTTTTTCTTTCCTCCTTTGTGATTATATTTCTACTTTATTCTAGTAATGATGTCAATTCATTTGCAATAATATCATATATATAATCTTATGATCATACTCACCCCACGGTAGGTAGATCTCTTCTATGTTCTCTGTATGTTTATGTGTTATTTCCCTTGATTTTTCTTTGCTTGGGGGTATCTCGTAGTGGAAACATAATCAGTGGAGTTGTTTATGTTTCCGTTAAAGCCATTGCTCCTGTTAAAGTGTTAGTAATGACTTTAACGTGGGGGCATACGCTCTGCTCACTTTTTGCACACACTCACTTCCAAAATATTTTCAAACTTAAAATTTTTTTCCCTTTATGGATTAGAGACTAATCCTTAAAGCATATTTTTTTACCTTATAGGATCTCTTGATCCCTTCAGTTTCAATTTACAAATTTTTGATCCCTTAAGGACAGAAGGTGTCCTTAATACTCGATCTCTCTAGTTTTGGCTTTGCTCTTTTGGATTAGAATATTCCTGAGGGTGAATCCTCTATGGATTGACTAGTGAGTAGCCACATTCACTAGGAAGTTCAACTCCATCTTTCCAATTGCATTTTTTACTTGTGTGATTCACAATGGGACATAGGTTCTCATTGGACGAGGTAATCACACCCCCTCTCTATTTTTCTTTGACTAGTGATGTCTCTCTTATTGTAATCTTGGGGTAGACAAAGACTTGAGTCCCTGGTGGCTTGAGTATTTCTTTTTACCTTAGATTTAAATAAGATTATCTTTTCTTTGTGATCTCCTTTACCATGAGTTTGCATCGAGTCCATACTCCTTCTAAAGTGGGTGCTAAATGTATCGTCAAAAAATGGAAGCACTTCCATTTAGGACTGGTTTAGCCCTCTGACTAAGTGGTTTTGGGTCATGTCAAATGCCTTGAATGGGTCTTTGACATGGATATGGTTTTCCCCCTGTCCTGCCTTGTTTTCCACTTCTATCCTACCTATTTTTGGTATCCTGCTCTGAGATTTTGAGGTTATTGACCTCAGGGTCAAGGATTACCTTTTGGTTCAAGGTTTAAATCGACTCTAACCTAGGTCATGGTTGACCTCGACCCTGACCTAGGTCAGGGTCGACCGTGACCCTGAATCAAGGTCTAAATTTCAAATTTCAACGATTTCTAGATGTTGGGGTTTGGAAAGAATTATTTCCTGCTTTCAGGTCGGCTGTTTTGAGCTCTGAAGTGGTGAATCTTAAAAAAATATTTAATATAGGTCCACTTATAGGGGTATGAGCCTAATTGGAATTTAATTATCATATGTTGGCCTCTCTAGAAGTTCATTCCCTAGACTATTATATAAGGAAGCCTTCTCCTCTCATTTTTGAAGATAAAAGATAAGAAGAATGATCATCTATGCCTAATCTATCGAAGTGGTTGTCTACTTTCAAGCATTCAAGATTCAATTCATCAAGGAGATCCATTAGTAGCCATTCAAGGATTCAAGCTCTATGGATCCCTCTTGTTGAGAATTTCTCCATCCATATCCATTCAAGCTTCTTCCTATCCAAAGATTCATTCAAGATTAGTGTTGAAGATATAAAGGAAATTGATTTGAGACAACCTACATCCTACAATTCTACATCCATTTGGAGAATCCATACTTGTGGATTCAAGGATATGAATCCTCCACAAGGGTTTTAACATAATGAAGGTCAATTGTTCTATTTACTTTGTTTATTACTACAATTTCAATTCTATTTCAAGGTTAATTCCAAAACCAGGGTTTGACCAAGGAAACCCCCCTCCCCCCCAAAAAAAAACCATTTTTCTTGTAGGTACATGATGTAACTACAATCCTTTCTCTCTACCCTAATCTCAACTAGAATCCTCAATATGAATCTTTTGTAGCCTAATAGGGATCTTCTCTATCCCTAACTTCTAAGGTTCTTCTTCTCAAGAACCTCCTCTAATTCAGCTTTTGTCCACCAACCAATAAAATGCAACATGCTTCACAAAGCCCCATGGAGGTCTCTTCACTCCTCCTTCACTATCTAACCCATAAGGTTCAAGATAATACAAATATGGAGAGGAAAGCTTCAAATTAGGTCAATTGGATCCAATCCAATGTTTATCCACACTTCTTGCAATGAAACTCTAATCGAGTTGAAGAATTGCCTTCAAGAACACCCAAATAGAGCTACAAGCAATTAAGCCTATTTGGTCACCTTTTTGCTTAAATATTCAAATACTCCCAAATAAGTACCTTAAAAAATCTCATTTTTGGACACCCTTTATGGATCCCTTCAAGATTTTACTGGTCTCCATTCTACAACTTGTCCGTACACTAGGTAGCTATAATCATGCCTAAAGTTAAGGGTTTCAATGAATTATGACTGTATGCATAAGGGTTTGGTTTCTTGGCACTTAAAACTCTTCACCCAATATTCTCCTTCAAGTTGGGGGGGCTTCCAAGATCACTCTACCTCTCTACAATCTCAATTTGAAGCATTCAATGCATTCAACCTACTGTAACTCACTTGCAATGCTCTATAGTCCCTAGCCATGCATCATAGGCTCACCTGGGGAATCATTGTAAAAATGGAAGACAAGCTTCCCAGGACCCCTCCTTGTGCACACATATATTACAAGGTGTCACCTCACCCATTCCAAGAGCTCATACAATTTCTATATTGGAATGATGAGCTACAACTCCATTTGCATAGCCTGCCTGGTTTAGACCAGCGACAGGGCTTAAAACAAAATAATTTACAAAAATCACCAAAATCACTTTAAAATCATAATCTATTGCCACAAATAATTCCAAAATGAATGACTCTAACTTATACATAAATCACAGTAAGAAATCTATCCATTAAAATACTCCAAACAAAGAAAAGCTTCAAATTGATCAGAAAACTTGTCTCTCTTCAATTACCCTTCTTCCAAAATGTCATCCAACCTTTTTCATAGGTCAAGGGAGGCCTCATATAGTTTAAAAAATCCCTATATCAATGGTTTTAGATAGTTAAGAAACCACTTTTCTCAAAAATGTAACCATGCAACAAATGTTGTCATTGTTGTCAATGACAACATTGACAACTTTTACAACTTTTGGGTTTTGCATACAAACTTGGTCACTATCACATGAAACACAACCAAAATCCTATCTAAGGTAATTAAAACATCAAATAGGTCTCCCAAACAATCCCTTGTCCAATTTTCCCCTAAAATGCATTAATGCAACGTTTGTCACCATGATTGACAATATTGACAACTTAGATAATCCTTGAGACTTAGGTCCCAAATGGCCTAATGAGACCTCCTAATCTATCACACCACACTATAGGACCCCCTAGTCCTATTATTGCACTATTTTTTTGGCTAAGACCACTACAAACCAAAAAAAAAGAAGTCTTAGGTTACCCTTTAGCCCTACATAGGTGCTCCTGCACCATACTCCCCTCCAAAGGAAAATCATGTCACTCTTGTGGACAAAATGTCTTTAGAGATGCACACTTTCTTAAATTTTGTATCTGCAATCCATGTTGCTTCTGGTTCAGGCCTATTCTTCCACTTGATAAGGTGCTCCATGTATACCTTGTGCCTTGTAGTCTTCTTAGCTCTGGAATCCAGAACCTTGTCTGCTTCTAACTGTGGATTGGGAGGTAATACAGTAGCTTCAACATCACTACTGACCCCTTGAATACTTTGACCTATCTCATCTATTGGACCTTTGAATTTGATCAAATCTTGGACATTAAAAATAAGAGATATGCTTAAATATGAAGGTAAGTCTATTTTGTATGAATTGGCCCCATATTTGGCTATGATCTTATAAGGTCCCACCCTCTTCATCTAAATTTTAGTAGGCATACCTTTCTGCAATCTGGATTGGTTCAAGTGAACCATCACATTATCACCCACCTCAAATTTAACATCTCTCCTCTTTTCATCCACTTTGGCCTTCAACTTTTGTGTACTAGTGTCTTGTTTTATCTTCTTGACTTGATCTTGGATCTCCTTCATGGCTTGAGTGAAGTCCTTAGCATGTCCACTCCTGTACTTCATGCTACCAAGATCCCTAAGCTCACACACACCCCTTGAGTGCATCCCATACACCACCTTAAATAGGATTTTCCCTATTGTTTTGTTCTTGCTATCATTATAAGCATACTCTGCTTGGGGAATGACCACATCCCATGTCTATCCATACTACCTCAATAGGTTACCCAACACTTTGTTGACCACCTCAGCTTGGCAATCTGTCCGAGGATGGTAGGCTAAACCAAATGAGAGATTAGTACGCAATCTATTCCACAATGTTTTCTAGAAATGGCTCATGAATTTCACATCCCTATCTGATATAATACTTAGGGGAAAACCATGAATTCTCACAATCTCCTTAAATTTTAAATATGCTATATGACTAGCATCATGAGTAGTCTTCTAGGGTATGAAGTGAATCATTTTACTAAATCTATCTACCACCTCATAGATATTGTCATATCCTTGCTTTTTCTTGGGTAGACCCACTATGAAGTCCATTCTCACACACTCCCATGGCCTATTTGGGATTGGTAAAGGTTGATACAAACCTACATTGCTCATTCCTCATTTGGCTTTCATGCACACTACACATTGCTCCACATACCTAGTCACATCCATTATTAATTTTGGCCAATGGTAAAATCTTTGTACAAGTTCCAAAGTCTTGTTCATCCCAAAATGACCACTTGAGATTCCATTATGTTTCTCCTGTATGAGATTTTCTCTCATTGAAATCCTTGGTACACATAATTGATTACCCTTAAATAACAGTCCATTTTGCAAAGTAAAATCAAAGAACTTGCTATGAAAATTATTCTGAAAATCATTTTACACCTTGTAGGCTTCATCAAAATCCTCATCTTCCTTGTAGAGATCTCTGAAACTTTCAATGCCAATGCTATTCAAATTAAATTCTTGGACTATCAACAATCTTCTACTTAGTGCATCTACAACCTTGTTTAATTTTCATTTCTTATGCTTAATTGTAAAATTGAATGCTTGTAAGTAATTCCATTTTAGATGTCTATTGCTTAGTTTCTCCTAAGTATTGATATAACTAAGGGCTTGGTTGTCAGTAAACACAACAAACTCCTTGGGTATCAGGTAATGCCTCCACTTCCTAAGGGACTGAACTAAGGAATACAATTCCAAGTCATAAGAAGAATATTTCTTCTTGGATTCATTCAATTTTTCACTAAAGAAGGCTACTGGCCTACCTTCTTGGCATAACACACCCCCTCCTTCCATCCCACTTACATCACAGTCAATGGTAAACAAATTTTCAAAACTAGGAAACTTTAGGATAGGTTGTGTGGCTACTTATTTTTTCAACAATTCAAAGGCTTTCTTAGCTTCTAAGTTCCACCTAAACTTGGTTTTTACCCCACCCTTGATTGTATCTAACAATGGTGCACAAATACTACTAAAATTTTTAATGAATTTCCTATAAAACTAGCTTAGCCCATGGCAACTTCTTACCTCAGATTTTGTGGTAGGTGGTGGAAAGTTTAGGATAGCTGCAACTTTGTCTTGATCCATCTTCAAGGACCCCTTGGACACTACAAAGCCCAATTACACAAGTTCTTTCTTTAAGAACTCACATTTTTCAAGGTTAATAACCAACTTCTCTTCATGTAACCTCTACAATACAGTCTCCACATGCTTGATATGCTCCTCTCTTTTTTTTCTAAATATCAGTATATCATCAAGATATACAACTACAAACTTCCCTGTGAAGTCCTTGAGCACTTCATTCATGAGCCTCATGAATGTGATTCTAGCATTTGTGAGGCCAAATGGCATCACAAGTCACTCATACAACCCATCTATGGTCTAGAGTGTCATTTTCCATTCATCCCCCTCTTTCACCCTGATTTAGTGATAACCACTTTTCAAATCAAGCTTAGTGAAATACATTTCCCCTCCAAGGAAATCCATGAGATCCTCAATCCTAGGTATGGGGAACCTATACCTTATTGTAATTATGTTTATAGCCCTTGAATCTATGAAAAGTCTCCATTTTCCTTCCTTCTTGGATACCAACGCAACCGAGACTACATATGGGCTTATACTCTTCTTGATCAAACCTTGATCCAAGAGTTCTTGCACTTGCCTTGCCACTTCCAAATTATGATCAGGGGTAAGCTTATAAGATTCTTTATTAGGAAAATATTCTCCATATACAAAGTCTATCTAATGACTTATCACTCTTCTAGGAGGTAGGGTTGTAGGAGTACCATCACTCACTATATCTCTGTACTTCTCAAGCAATTCTTGAATCTCTAATGGTAAATATTCCTTGACTGGTTTCTCCTCTTCTTTGGGCTTTAGGACTATAACATACCATTCATTATCTTCATCCTTAATATCTTTCAAAAAATCCTTTCCACTACACAACAAAATACTAGGAGTCTTGGGTTGTGGCTCATCCTCTTCCAACAAAAACTAAATCTTGAAAGTTCTGCCTCCTTTCTTGAATGTTATGGAATTCTCCTTCCCATCATACACTACCCCATTGTCATATTTCCAAGGCCTTCCTAGCAGAAAATGGCAAGCATCCATTGGTAAGATGTCACAAAGAAACTTGTCATTATAACCTACTATTGAAAACTCAACTCATGTTTGTTCATTCACCAATACACTTTGGCCTTTATTGATCCAAGTCACCTTGTATGGATTCACATAGGGTACTTTGGTTAACTTGAGTTTATCTACTGCCTCCTCTAATATGATGTTATCTTTGGAGCCTAAATCCACAATCACCTTACAAACTTTGCCAAGGATCTTGCATCTTATCCTAAACAAAGCCCTCCTATGTTTGGGTTCATCCTTGACTGTTTTCCTAATCAACACCCTCCTAAACATTATATTTTCACCCATCTCTGAATCTAAATGATCAATCTCAGGTGCCTTGACACTTGTAGTGTCCTCATGAAAATAGGCCACTCTCTTGTCATGATTTGATGTAGTAGGATTATTAGGGCATCTATATTTTGGGTGGCCTAATTGACCATAGTTGTAGCACTTCATACTTGCAAAGTATGAGTTACTTATACCTCCTCTTCCTCTACTAGGGCCTCCTTGATTACCCCTACCTCTTGTATAACCCCCTCTTGGAGTGCTTTCACTACTATGCTCTGTGAGTTTGGTTTCACCTTGGGTTCTTTTCTCATTACCTCTACCTTGAAAACCTCCCCTTTGACCCTGTTGGTCTCTTCCTCTACCTCTATTTTTGAATTTATCTTCACCTTTCTTTCTATTATTTTCCTCCACCTTTAGAGCTAATTGATGACACCTCTAAACTGTGGTTGGTGTTCATAAACTAATTTCTTCTTGGATGTTCCATTTCAATCCACCCAAGTACCTTGCAACCTTAATTGATTCTTCTTCTTGTTGCTTGGATCTAAGACACAATCTCTGAAAATCCTCTATATAAGAGGTGACATCCATGTCTTTTTGTTTCAGATTTTACCTTTTCCTATGGACCTGGATTTCAAAGTCCTCTGGCAGATAAAATCCTTTCAGCTTGGTCACCGTGGAATTCTAATTGGCTATAGGTTTCTTTCCCATTCTTATCCTCTCATATTGAAGATACTTCCATCATGTTATTGTTGACCCTCTGAGTCTTGACTTGGCCACCTTGAGCTTTTGTGCCTCTATCACACCTTCACACTTGAAATGGTTCTCCATTCCTTCAATCCAATCCATCACTGCTTCAATGTCCATATTCCCACTAAATAGAGGTATTCCCTCCAATGCCTTCCCTCCTAGGGATTTTATGGATTTTAGGAAGGGTTCTTCATTCAAGACAAGGTCTGGTTCAGGGATAATGTCTTCCTCAGCAATCTTTTTACCCCTATCACTACTTTCAACTTCTTTGTTCTTAGCTGCATTAGCAACATCTTCTAGCCTTATCTTCATTCCTTATAAGGCTTCTTCAAGGAGTTTTTTCTTCTCCTTTTTCTCATCCACCTCTTTAGCTAGCTCTACATTAGTCACCATGCTTGACTCTCCCACCGATTCACCAGTAGATGCAGACATACATTGTTTTCCCAATTCTTTAACTTGCTCTGATACCACTATGATGTAACTACAAGCCTTTCTTTCTACCCTAATCTCAACTAGGGTCTTCAATAGGCCTCTTCTCTAGCCTAGTAGGGATCTTCTCTATCCCTAACTTCTAAGGTTCCTCTTCTCAAGAACCTCCTCTAATTCAGCTAGTGTACACCAACCAAGAAAATACAACATGCTTCACAAAGCCCCATGGAGGTCTCTTCACTCCTCCTTCACTATCTGACCCATAAGGTTCAAGATCATACAAATATGGATAGGTAGGCTTCAAATTAGGTCAATTGGATCCAATCCAATTTTTATCCACACTTCTTGTAATGAAACTCTAATCGAGTTCAATAATTGCCTTACAGAACACCCAAATAGGGCTACAAGCAATTAGGCCTATTTGGTCACCTTTTTGCTTAAATCTTCACATGCTACCAAACAAGTACCTAAACGAATCCCATTTTTGGACACCCTTTATGGATCCCTTCAATATTTTACTGGTCTCCACTCCACAACTTGTCCATACACTAGGTAGCTATAATCATGCCTAAAATTAAGGGTTTCAAGGCATTATGACTGTCTGCATAGGGGTTTGGTTTCTTGGCACTTAAAAATCTTCACCCAATCTTCTCCTTTGAGTTGGGGATTCTTCAAATATCACTCTACCTCTCCACAATCTCAAGTTGAAGTATTTAGTGCATTCAACCCACTGTAACTCACTTGCAATGCTCTATAGTCCCTAGCCATGCATCACAGGCTCACCTATGACATCATTGAAAAAATGGAAGACAATATTCCCAGGGACCCTCCTTCTACACACATATAGTACAAGGATTCACCTCACCCATTCCAAGAGCCCATACAATTTATACAATAGAATGATGAGCAATGACTCCATTTGCATAGCCTGTCTTGTTCAGACCAGCGACGCCGCTTAAAAAAAAATAATTTACAAAACTAACTAAGAACACTTCAAAATTCTAATCTATTCCCGCACAGAATTCCAAAATGAGCTACTCTAACTTATACATAAATCACAGTAACCAATCTATCCATTAAAATACTTCAAACAAAGAAAAGCTTCAAATTGCTCAGAAAACTTGTCTCTCTTCAATTACCCTTCTTCAAAAATGTCATCCAACCTTTTTCATAGGTCGAGGGAGGCCACATATAGTTTACCAAATCCCTATCTAACCGGTTTCAGATAGTTAAGAAACCACTTTTCTCAAAAATGTAATCATGCAACAAATGTTGTCAATGTTGTCAACGACAACATTGACAACTTTTGGGTTTTGAACTTGATCACTACCACATGAAACTGAACCAAAAGCCTATCTAAGGTAATTAAAACATAAAATAGGTCTCCCAAACACTCCCTTGTCCAATTTTACCCTAAAATGCATAAATGCAACATTTTTCACCATGATTGACAATATTGTCAACTTGGACAATCCTTGACACGTAGGTCCCAAATGACCTAATGAGACCTCCTAACCTATCACACCACACTTTAGGACCCCCTAGTCATATTATTGCACTACTAGTTTGGCTAAGACCACTATAAGACAAAAACACATAAGAAGCCCTAGGTTACCCTTTAGCCCTACCTAGGTGCTCCTATACTAGTACAAGTACAAAATAGTGAATTACATAGTAGATTCAGATACCCTTTTTGGCAAAATTTTGGGATCAACGAATAGAGTTTCCATCGGAGTAGTGCAGGTCGAGGTCAACATAAAGGGGTACAATTGTGCCCCCGTATATGGGTCAAGGTTGACCTTGCTCAAAAAAGAAAACAATTTCTGGGTTTTCTCTGTCTTTGTGTTTCCAAGCTTGGGCAGGTTGCAAAATTTCCAGAAACTTAGTACAGACACCAGAAAACTACAATTTCCAGATCTGCTATACTTTGAGGTTAGTATTTGTCTTCAATTCATTTCAATTAATATTTTTATCTTTTCAGATCTATTACACACTCTCCTCCAAAATGGAATGTAAGGTTTTCCTCTTTCTTCTTATTTCTAATTGATTGATTCATTTGTGCATTGACCATTTCTTGTGGTTAATCAATTTGGATCTTTCCTTTGTGAATTTAGGGCTAAGAGGAGAATATTACCTTCCCCAAATTTTTATATGTAAAGGGTATTATTTATATGTGCAAGTCTCTTGACCTATTTTCCTCTTTACATTTTTCCCCCTTTACAGGTGCCATGGATGAGAGCAAGTGAATAGTCAAGATGCATTCATGGATAAGCTCAACCTTGTCAAGATCACTAGAAGGAACATGGATTCTTGTAGGCTAGTTGGATGTAAGATATGATAGATAAGATGATATGGAAGGAACCTTCCCCCAAGTGAAGAGTGCATGCAGGAGGAATTATGCATGATGCCTATTTTCTAGGTTTTCATCATGGTACTCATCCAAGGCGCCACAAGAAGTGGTTTTCACCATATGGGAGATTGATTTATCTTTACTTTTGCTAACAAGGTGCCTGTTTACCAGGTTTTCACCAAGGCACTTTTTCTCTTTTTTATTTATTTTGTACTTTTGATTTTATGAAGGAACTTAAGCTTCTTTCTCTTTAGATAGTGCTCCTTTGAAATATATGCTATGATGGGCCAAGGCCACTGAAAGTATGCTCAAAGATACTGATAGGGTGATGTTAGGGAATGAAATGGAGGATAAGGGAGATGGTAGCCAATGATTTATGTGATGGATTGGATAAGAGGAATGGAAGGATATGGGATGGATGGGTAGGTGGTAGGTGCGGGATATTGGATAGGGTATTGAAAGGTTTGTGTAGAGGTAGATGGAAATGGTGATAAGATCAACATTGACACACACCTTGAAGGGTAGTGGACAGATGAAGGGAAAATGGATGGAATAGCTTGATGCTTTGATGTATGAGTGTATTTGGATCTTGGTATATGAGGACCCAAGATGGATGTAGAAGGGGGTGAAATATTCAAGGTAATGGATTTTGGGACATGAGAATCCGAAATAGAGCTAGAGGATGGGAGATGTTTAGATGGAGATGAAGTGGAAGACTTTGGAAGCTTGGATGCCAACTCTGATTTTTTTTTTCAAGTATTTTAAGAGAGACTTGGGAATCCACATAACTGCTAATTTAATTTTTGTATCCAAGTCCTTTAGAAGAGACTTGGGAATCACATAGTTTTTTATTTTCCTTTTCCTTTGGATGATTTAGAACAAAATTCTTCCATGATGGATTTACAAACCCATATTTTCTTTGATATTATTCTTTGCTCAGTGGACCTTTGTGGTCTCTTGAATATTTCCTTTCTTCATTGTAGTCACATGTTGATTAGATTGGACATAGTGATCTTCATATGTAATTGTATTCTTGTGTTTATGATTTTTTCGTTGCACATCCAAATTACTTCCAAAAGACATGGGGAGTTTGGATGAATAGGACCAATGTGGATAGTTCATGTGGATGGGTTGATAGGGAGAATTCAAGGATGCATTTCTTTGTTGATCTTGATAGGGGATAGGGTAAGAAAATGAAAAACTAGTAGTTATAGGCATGGTGGATGGAGGGATATAAGGACCCAATATAGATGGAAGGTTTGATGGTTACAACTTTTGTATATAAGGACAAAAGATGGATTTGGAGGATAGTGAAGGCACACGGTTATGTTTTAATGGAGGGAGATAAGGTGTGTAAGGTATATCAACATCTTTAGAGTGATTTGCATTGTCAAGACTCTCATCTTTGGAATTCATCTTTATATAAATAGAAGCATGAGTAGCTTTGATAGGAGAAACTGGAGCTTGAGAGGATATATTGTTATGCAAGGGATTTAGAGGAATGCTGGTTTCTTGAGGAGGATATGGAAGAATACGATAAGAGGATGATGGGATTCTCTAATCTTGACAAGGATCATTAGATGGTTTACAAAGGGTACTTTTCTCTTGATTTTCAATATGTTCATTAGAGATGGTGGAAATGATATCTTGATCTTTCTTGGGAGATGGATAAGATATAGTTGGTGTAAGAGTGTCTTATAGGAAGAAATGGGAGGGGATGATGAAATCCTCATGGGACTCTTGAGATATGTGACTTTGGTCAACCATTAGATAAGGATGGATTGTGTCTTGATCTTGATCAACACTGATATTTGTTTCTTCACACTATGGATTTCCCTCTTGACATGGAGCCACTTCTAAGGATGAGGTAGTAGTTTTGATCTGCATAAGGGATTCTTGACACACTGATGGACAATCATTTGAAATAGGCATGATAAGTATTGAAGCACGTGGATGCTTTGGGTCTATGATATTTGAATCCTGAGAAATACTTGCAGTTGTATGCCGATTAGCTTGGATCTCTTTTAGAGGTAGTCCTTGAGGGTAGACATAGTCATCATTAGGTTCATTCTTTGATAGAACTAGCGTGGCTGGTTGTGAAGCTTTAGGAAGAATTGTGGAAGAATTAGATGTGATATGTGAACCATTGCTAAACATGGATTCATGATATTGATCATGCTTGAGATTAGATCAATCATTAGGATTTTCCACTTTGATTATGTCATCATCTATGAGACCTTGGATTTTATGTTTCAACTCCATGAAAGATGAAGTTTTATGCTCATTATGTCGATGATATGCACAATAGGTAGTCAATAATTTTAATTCATGTGATGTGACTTGAGGTAATGTCATGAGGTCATGCTCAAGAAGTTCTTCCAATGCTGATTCATAAGATTGTCCCAATGGAGTGAAGTCCCTCTTGTGTTTAACCCAAGGTTTTTCTTTCATGAGGTTACTAATCCCTTTGGAGAGAAACTTCATGGTGTTTTCATCATATTTTAGGGCTTTGGAGCCACTCTCTTGATCAAAGATAGAATTGCCATACCAAGATTTTTCCATGTTGGAATGAAGTGGAGAGATGTGAGAATCATGATCAAATAGAAAAGGACAGGTTGATCTGAATGAGGATTTGTTGAATGGTGTATCATTTTCCCCCTTTAATTCCTAGAGTTCAAATTTCAAAGTTTGAAGTTGTTTTGATAAATCTGTCATAAGAATCATTTTGTTCTCATTGTTAGGACCATAAGGTTTAGCCCATTTTATTTTAGACATTGTAAGATTGTCTTGATGTACTTTCTTAGAAGATTGAAGAGAAGGTATGATGAATCAATTGATTGCCTGATAGGTGCTGAAGTGATATCTAAAGTGCTGACTAAGTCCAAGACCAAAGGACAAATGAGATAATCTCCAACTGAGAGAGAGAAGAAAAGACTCTGATCTTGAGTCAAGGTTAACAAACTTTCTCTCACAACTTAGGCTAAGGACACCATAGACAAAAATGATTAAGATAACAAGTCACTTGGACTAGTACAACAAAGTTAGATTTTGAAACAACAAGCGAGTCAGACTGTCAATAGATCGCAGTCAAAGAAAAACTAGCAGTGATGTTGTGAGAACATAGATTTTGTGAAAATTCAGATAGAACCATCATGATAGAATACCAATTTGGACAGAAATTTGACTGATTTTCAAAGTTTGATAGTAGATGCAGAAACTCAAACAAGAGTTTGACAATTTAACACCTAGAAGTGTAGATTTGGAATTATTTGAGCATTTTGATGTTTGTTTTGATTATTTGGTTTCAGTTTTTGATGTTTCACTCATGCAAGACACATCAAGAAGAATGATTTTTTGTAAAAAGTGATAAACATAAGTTTTTCCATTAGTATGCAATGAGAAAACAAGTTGTATAAACTATCAGTTACACTACACTAAAAGTCAGGTTTTCAGTTCAAACCAAAAATGTTAACCGAAAGAGTTAACCAAAGATGATAAAGTGGAACCCAATAGGAGGAAACCGATAGAGGAACCCGATGAGAAAACACAGTGCAAACTAAAAGAACAAACACACTGCAACCCGAAAGATAGTCAAACTAA
The DNA here is from genome assembly GCA_018584345.1 of Thuja plicata. NCBI lineage: Eukaryota > Viridiplantae > Streptophyta > Pinopsida > Cupressales > Cupressaceae > Thuja > Thuja plicata. The sequence continues at coordinate 519,920 of MU226887.1, read as the reverse complement.
TTTCAGAGCAAATCGAGCATCAGACACTGAAAGTTAGTTACATCCCAGGAAAACTGGATCTGACTTCCATGTCAGATAAAACACTCATTAATATATTTATAGATTTTTGTTTTGTTTTAAAACAATTACTTAAGGGACAAGCAACATTATTGTAATTTTTTTAATCAGACTAACTGATTGAAAACATGTAGACTAGGAGATCAAGGTCAAGTTGTAAACCTGTGATCATAGAGTTAATTGTTTATACGTGAAACATAATTAGGTCAATCTATCTTATAAATAGATGTTGTAATCATTCAATAAAATAGATGAGAGGATTAATGTAGCCAATGAGCACATCTATGGATCACACTGAGAGTTTCAAGAAGCATAATAGAAAAAGATGAATCTGGTTATCAAGAACCAAGAATAGAGGCTACTGAGAAATAGAGATATTAATCAATCACAATAGGTGATACATATATACATGTGAATTGTAATGGTTCTGTAATCAGAAATATTTAGATTGCATACACTCAGGTCAGTGAGTATTTTTGTCTACATTCTAACAAGTTTAGCAAATAGAAGAAATCCTTTCAAGGAAGGTGGATTTATCAATCCTATTGTAAATCTCTTAACTGAGTGCACGCTAAAAAGTGTTGCCAAAGCTCTTAATAGAGTAGATATTAACCGGTCTCCACATAATACTCCTAACAGGGTAGATCATCAAAGGTGATCAAATTGTAAGCCTTAACAAGCCCCTTCCAATTTGTAGATAGTGAATATTTTGTGGGTGCCTTCCCCACCACAGTTTTTACCTTATAATAGGGGTTTTCTATGATATCATATCATGTGTTATGAGTCAATTACTTTCATGAATATTTACATTTTTTATTAAGTTAAACAATTGATATGTCTTACACAAAGATAGTATAGAACAAATGGATGGATAAACAATTGATTACATAAAGGTTAAATGATAAAAGAGATAAAAGTTTTAGAGGTACTGATTCACCCCTCCCCTCTTAGTACACACTTTCTATTATTTCCAACAATTGGTATCAAAGATAGAACTCTTATTTGGAAAGATTAAAGACTTAAGAAAAAATATCATACAATGGAGAAGTACAAACTTGACAAAAGTATTGAGAATCAGAAGCTAGAAATTCAGATCTTCTATGAGCAGTATAAGGAAGCAAGAATCAAGATGAGACAATTTTTAGATGAAAGAAATATTATGGCATCTCACTGTAATGAGATAGATTACCAAGAAGAAGAAATACCAGATCTATTTGAGTCTTTAGGATATACTACAAGAAAAGCATCAGATACATCAGAAGAAAGCATCACAAGATTAAATGAAATCAATCAACATTTGGCCGGACAAGTGAAATCTCTACAAATTGGTCAAGAGATGTAGATGGTAAGAATGATTGATGTCATGAAAAATGCTAGACAAGCTGAACAAGAAAGAACACTAGCTATTGATGATAGAAGAAATATTACTAAAAAGCTACAAGAGAAAGAGTGTGAAATACACAGACTTACAGAACATAATGATGAGATTAAAAATCAGCTTATTCTTATGAGTTAAGAGGGAAACAAAATGAATGTTAAACTCATTGAAAGAATAAAAGCTATCGGTGAGCTAAGAGAAGAAAATGAAAAGCTGAAACAAGAACTCAGAATTCAGCAACAACATAATGAGATAATCAAAAGAGCTGAAGAAAGCAATAAAAGAATGGATGATTCTTGATGGACAAAGGAGAGACAAAAACAACACCAGACTAGGCTATACTAATAATGGAGAATCACCTAATCTAGCTGATCCAAAGAATGTCTATGCAAATCTGAGACTGAGAAAGCTGACATTTAGTCACTGTGGAAAGAAAGACCACACATCAAACGTATGCAAGAGAAAAATAAAAAGTATTCCTAAATCTACATCTTCATTCATAGGAATTTGTTATAAATGTAACAAGAAAGGACATAAAGCATATGAATGTAAGTCTAAGATGAAACAACCAAAGAAGGAAACCTACATGGACAAATATTGTCCTACTTGCAAAATGCATGGGCACACTACTCTTGAATGCTGGAAGAATAAAAAGTAAGCATGGAAGCCTAAAGGTCAAGAATATTCCTATCAACTGAATAGAGTCGGTAACCAATATGTATGAGATTATAACACTGGGAAAAATTGTACAACATGTGGAAGATTTGGTCACATTTCTGCAAATTGTATGAGACAATGGACAAGAAATCTTAAAGGATGGACTAACCCTGGAATGGCATGTTTACACTGTCATAAAGTTGGTCTTCTCAAGAAAGACTGCAGAGATCGAATGATAGAGACCAACACCTTTTCCAATGGAAACACCATTGAAGACATCGAGAAGATGAGAAACAAAATGTGGAGGAGAGCCACAAGTAATGATGAAGCTAGACCGAGCAATGCAATTGGTGACACCTTATCCACTGGATCTGGTGACATCACCACCCCCACCTAAGAAGAACAAGTATGGAATTGCATTATACCAAGTTATATTTTGTATCAATTCCATTATACATAGGCAAAATGAAAAATTATCATGATTATAGATGCACTATGGTATTACTTGTTAAATTCTGTGAAAACTATTTCATCGGTTAATACATACCGAAATACATCAGTATGAATTTAAAGTTGAATTTTCTCCACTTATCAAGAATCATTGGTTAACATGTAAAAGCTAAAGTTGCTAGTGTAAACCGAGATTCGTCGGTAATCATATGGGCTGACAAAGTTGTCTTTTCCATACACCAAAACCCATCGATAAAAATAACAACTTAGATGACTGCCTTGAAGCATCGTGTTGTCACTGAGAGGGAAGTTAGTGTCTCAACTGGTGACTCCAACTTCACATGCCAAGGAGTGGTTGAGCATTAATGACTTGACCTAGGGAAAATTCTATAAATAGATGACAAAAGGGTTTCATTTCTCACTAGCAATTTTTGCAAAGCGACCAGAGAGAAACCGGAACTAGAAGCGACAACATTGCAGAGTGACTCCAACCCGATTCAAAGCACTCCAAGAAGATCAGTTACAACTATAGAGGCTAAAGTAAGTACCAAGCATAACTGAGAACTTTTTTTATCATTTATAGAAATCCCTAATTTAAGAAATTATGGCCACGACATCAAGAACTACTAAGCTGAAGAATATCAAGAAGGATAAGGTCAAACTTGTCAAAAACTCTACGTGTGTAGAACCACATTATAAGATATGCCCAGAGGTTGCATCACAACCCAAAAATGCTAGAGAATTCTCATGAATACCAGCTAGGGTTTTTCTTGTTGAAGACGTACGAGCATACATACACTACAAAATTGTAGAAATTGGTGACCTGGAGGTTGAACAAGCTTTCAAGAAGCTATGCAAAGATGATGACACTATTAAAGATGAGAAAAAACACATCGAAGTGAAAGGGCTCACAAATTCCCTATGGTTCCTGAAAGAGTTTAAGACCAAGTGGATTTGGTTAGTATTGAGCAGGATCCACAACCATAAGCTATGGTTGGATGAGCCTAAACTGATAACATGAGATGTTATTCATGCAGTCACCGATTATCCAATAATCGATAAGGTAAAGGAATTGAAGCACCCACCCAAGGATAACATTGATAAGAATACTAGAGTTAAGTGTGATGGAAGAGGACTTAAGGTATCCACTATCACAGATGACGAGATGAAATTTGGAGCATGTGTCTTAGGATACAAGTTCTTTCAGGAAAGAAGGATAAACAACATTGCATTAGGAGTAGTGGATACAACCTACAAGATTGTCAAAAAGGGAACTCATTTGGATCTATCAGTACTTTTACTCAAATGGCTAGAAGAGAACTTAAAGAAAATCATAAATGCAAAATCAAATTCATGTAAGTTTGGTTCACTTATCATGTACATATTATTTTACTTCCAAGAATCTTTTCCATCAATAGGAAATGTAAAATGGGATACAACAAGACCAGTCACCATATAGATTAGTGAGTTTATCAAATCACTAGGAGATAATTTTGAGTTAGTAATGGATGAATACTTTACTGGATTCAAGGAGAGAATGCAAAAAAGAGTAAGGGTCCGGGAGCAATTAATTGAGAAATTCAAGATTGATGTATGTTTCATGGTAGACAGAGACTTCACATACATCAAGCCTATTGTACCAAGAACAACATGGCTACAACCACTTGACTATGAAGTGAACATAGATCAAGCATCCAATGCAATTGATACTTTAATAAATGAGCCATTAGATAAAACATAACCCAAGTTTGACACTTATGAAGAATCCAAAGAAAGAATAAAAAATGGCTTGGTTATAAAGAAGATAGATACAAAGAAGGATAAAATGGTCAAGAACTTGAAGAAAAGGTTGTCGGTTACAGAAGAAGAAACCAAATAGAAAGAAGAAATCGAGGAACAGTCACCCATCAGTGAATTTGAGAAGGGAAGTGACTTTGAGTCTACAGAGTCAAATACACCGTTACCTTCACCAGCTAAGAAGCCTAGAACTACAACTGCTACAATGACAAGAGGTCAAATAGCTAAGGACACAAGTCCTTCACCATTGAAGAAAGGTCAACTAAGGACCTATAAGAGGAAAACTAAAACATAGAAAAGAGGGCCAACAAAAAGAAGAAAGTTCATTATAACTAAGGAGGAAATTGAGAACACCGAACAAGATGAAGTTTTTCAAAAGAAAAAGAATAAGATACCTGAAACAATTGCTGAAGTGTGTGCCTCAATTATCAACTCAGGTACAGTAAATAGTAGGAAGGTCAATAAATGGTTAACATTGGATCCCTTGGATCAAAATAAGATTGAGGAGGTAATCATCAAGATGATGTGCATATTCAAATACCTCCCAATACAACTGGAAGACAATATGCCCAAAGAAATTCAAGATAAGATATAGGCAAGATGGATATTTTCCTTGCACTCTGAGAAAGAAATCAGGGAAAGAGCCCTACTATCAGTCATGCCTCCCGAATAAAAAATGGAGGAGATCAAATAAATGATGAAGATTCATTCCAAAAGGTTCTCACCAAAGTTGAGAGCCTACCAACTGCTTAAAGGACATCTACTAGACCTAGATAGAAAGAGTGAAGCCAAATGGAGAAAATACTTGATATTCCTAAAAATGATACAAGTCTCAAGCCACAAAGAGCTCTTACTAATAATTAAGAGACTAAGGATGATCAAGCTACTCAGAGCACCTAACTAATTATCATGACAGATGTAGAATTGGAAAAAGAGGAATTTGACACTACAGGAAACAAGAATATGGATGTTGTAGATGAGACATGGTCGGACACTACTATGGAAAACACTATGGACAATACAAGTATTGACATCACCGATGATCCTGCAGAGGAAATTCAAAATGATGAAGATTTCACTATTGCCAAGTAATAGACCGACGAACAGGACAATATAATTGATGTTGCATAGGTACACATACCGAGCCAAATACCACTATTAATTCATGCAATAAATATTATCTCACAAAAGGAGAAGGACACAACCGATGAAAAAAATGTCATTAATGAAGAACAAAAAGATGGAGATACCACCAAGAAAGATGCACAAATAAAATATGTTGATGAAGTGCAAAAGGAGAAGGATGAGAAAGTAAAGATAGTTGATACCACACCAAAGGACACTAAAGGTGAAGTTGTAGACACACCAAAGGTTGACAAGGAGACTTCCTTAGATAACCAACATGCAAATACCGAGCAACAAGAGAAAGGTACGACTCCTCAAAAGCCATCTAGTAGAACATCAAACCAAGCTAAGAAGTTGGCTATGGTTCTGCATACAAATGGAACACAAAATAAGATGAAGAATACAATTAAGAACAAGTTGGAAGTCACATTAGATGAAATCACAAAGATATCAAAATGTGACCCAACAACATTAGACTTTGAATCTCTCCAAGAGTATGGAGAAATCTGCCAAAGGAAAGTTTTGCAAGAAAAGCTTAAGAAGTAGCATCAAGATTCATTGGTTTTGGAGAACACAAGGGACATCTTGAGTTAGATTGTACCTAACATATATGTTGATCACAATGCCCCCATTTGAGATCAACTTGTCATCCTCACCGAAGCTATCACTACACAAAATGTTGATGCAGAAAAGGAAATTGAGGAGCAAGCAGAGAAGAAATTTTGATATAAATTGATAGAAAAGATCATCCAAGAAGTGGAAGAAAATAAGGTAAAGCTTTCATAATTATCAGATCAATTAGATCCAATCATAACTGAGGTTTTTTCCTTGAAACAAAAACTATGCACTTTAGAGAATTTTACTAAAAATAATAATGACAAGATTACAAAGATTGAATCTGATTTAATCACAAGTGCACAAAGTCTAACCACTGATGGAAATGCAATAAAATTACATTATGAGAAGATCATAGAGATCAAATGGTTAGGATGGGAACTTTGTGAAGTAGAGTCACAATTTAGAGAGGAGGTTACCAAAATTTAGTCCATACTGTTACCGAACCTCATACTTCTGCAGACTCACCTAAGTTCTGCAAGGAAACTTATTGCCACCCCTGAGATGTCTATATCAGACAACATCTATGACATGCATGCATGGATTACACTAGAGAACATGGCTCTTGAACATCTGAAGGAGAAATGGGAGAAGATGATGGAGGAAATGAAATCCTCACACTCTTATATTTTTAATAAGCTATTGGTATACACCTTTGCCCTTACTATCAAAAAAAGAGGAAACATAAATATGTACAGAGACAAAGCATATAGTATTGAAAAAGGGGAAAAGTGAAAAAAGGGGAAAATGATAATATAGCACGAAGGAGAAAAAGTGAAAAGGAAGAAATAGTATAAAAGGACAAGTGTATAATGTACATACATATACTATACTATACTGCCATATGCATAGGGGGAGTCATGAAATGACTAAGGTATATACAAGGTGTTCATACTACAAATTTTGATAGTATTCTGTACATATCTATTTTTGATACTAATGTCAAAGGGGGAGATTGATAAACATAAATTTTTTCCATTAGTATGCAATGAGAAAACAATTTGTATAAACTATCAGTTACACTACACCGAAAGTTAGGTTTTCAGTTCAAATCAAAAATGTTAACCGACAGAGTAAACTGAAGATGATAAAGTGGAACTGGACAGGAGGAAACCAACAATGGAACCCAACAGGAAAACACAGTCCAAACCGAAAGAAAAAACATAGTGCAACCTGAAAGACACTCAAAGTGATTTCAGAGCAAACCAAGTATCAGACACTGAAAGTCAATTGCATCCTGGAAAAAGTGGATCTGACCTCCACGTAGATAAAACACTCATATTCTATTTATAGAGTTTTGTTTTGTTTAAAAACCATTATTTAAGGGACAAGCAACATTATTGTAATTTTTTTTCAGTCTAACTGATTGAAAACATGTATACTAGGAGATCAAGGTCAAGTTGTAAACCTGTGATCATAGAGTTAATTTTGTTATACGTGAAACTTAATTAGGTCAATCTATCTTGTAAATAGATGTTGTAATAATTCAATACAATAGATGAGAGGATTAATGTAGCCAATGATCACATCTATGGATCATCCTAAGAGTTTCAAGAAGCAGAACAACAAAACATGAATCTGGTTATCAAGAACCAAGAATAGAGGGTACCGAGCAACATAGGTATTAATCAATCACAATAGGTGATACATATATGCATGTGAATGGTAATGGATCTGTAATCAACAATAGTTATATTGCATACACTCAGGTAGCAAATAGAAGAAATCCTTTCAAGGAAGGTGGATTTAACAATCCTATTGTAAATCTCTTAACCAAGTGCACACTAAATAGTGTTGCTAAAGCTCTTAACATAGTAGATCTTAACCGGTCTCCACATAATACTCATAGCAATGTAGATCATTAGAAGTGATCAAATTGTAAGCCTTAACCAACCCCTTCCAATCTGCAGATAGTGAAGATTTTGAGGGTGTCATCCCCACCATAGTTTTTACCTTTTATCAGGGGTTTTCTGCAATATCATATTATGTGTTATAATTCAATTACTTTCATGAATGTTTACATGTTTGATTAAGTTAAAGAATTGATATGTCTTACATAAAGAGAGTATAGAACATATGGATGGATAAATAATTGATTACATAAAGGTTAATTGATAAAAGAGATAAAAGTTTTAGAGGTACTAATTCACCCCTCCCCTCTCAGTACACACTTCCCATTATTTACAACAAAAAGAAAAGACACACCACAACCTAGGTAAGCTAGGGAAATATCTATTGAATTCCCACTTACACTAAAGTTCAACCACACCTACTCATAGCGGACAACTTATAATCTTGGAGGCACAGGCTCCTCCTTACAATGCACTCACTTCTTAGGCACACTAAGCTTCGAATCCCAAGGGTAATCACTTCCCAAGGGACCATTGTCTCTACTAAGAGCCGTGAAAATGTGGGACGTCTTAGTCAGTCTTAAACCTTTTGCACCAGTAAATAAAGGGATTTTTGGTCACTAGAACAAATTTTTAAGTTAGGGCATTTGTTCAAGCGGTTATACATGTGGTAGATTAGCATCAATAAGGAGGCCTCCTAGCCTACAAAAGTTAATTTTTGTATGTTTTTACACACCACAAGGGTACTGAGGGAGATCATCTGTCAGCATAGAAAAATCAACACCTATTTACTGTGATATTAATCACAATGACATTTTTATATACCTGTTTGGAAGGGCTTGGCTTTATCTTGTTACCAGTTGGGCAATCTCTCTCACCGGCTCTGTTAAAGCTCTCGGGAGGTAGCGATGCTAAAATATTTGCATGAATTTCTCTTTCACCCAAGATCCGTGAAGGCGAGGGGAGAGGATACATTCATGCAATTCTTCGGGATTACAAATCTAGAGAACACTTCAAACACATAAGAAAATTGATTCTTTTTAAGAACCAAATTTGAAGTGTTATTTAACTACAAAATGATGACATGATAGTTTTGGAAGACACATAAAGTCTTCGACAAGCATCTTGCATCAAACTCATCAGTATTTTATGATTTTTTTCTTCATTTATAATGTCTTGCAAACCATTGTTAGGCTATAATCAAAAGATAATCTCAAGAACAACAAAGCCAAAGATTGGTTAGCGTTAGAAAAATAAAAAAAAATTAGAAATCTAATTGTATATTTAGAAAGTAGATGAAAAATCGTACACTTTAATAAAAAATGCACTAAAAATGTTACTGTATGAGCGCGTACGAGGCTCTAGAAGCTACAAAATAGAGAATTAGACAAGTACAATGATCAAAAAGTGTAATTTATGATAAATCAGGTAGCCAAAAATAGAAACTAACTTCACCACGGTGATCTTTAGGAAATTCTACCCAAAATCAAAAAACAATGCTCAAAAAAAGGACTTAATACGAGCAAGATATGAGGGTTTGAAGTTAGACTACAAATTTGAAAACTGCAATGGTGAAGGTAGAGAAATTCAAATCCCTAATGATGTCAGCAAATAGTAAAGTTAAATTAGACAGTCTAGTGGTCATCTCAAAAACTCAATAAGCCTGCAATATGATTGTTGAACAGGCGTCAAATTTAATGCCCCCTGGGAAAGTAAAGGTGGGTGTTGGGTGGTGATTGGGTGGTGGTTGGGTGGAGTGGGAGTGGTGGGTGGTGGTCAGGGCTGAGCATGGGTGGTGG
>MU226887.1:454420-510081 GCA_018584345.1 Thuja plicata | reverse complement strand
GGGGGAGGGGAAGAAAAGGAGGGAGCTTAGGGTTTGGGGAGAGTGGAGGGATGAAAGTGGTTGGAGCAGAATCTCATGCAAAGGATCTCACGCAAGGTGGAAGGGAGGTTGGGGAGTGGAGTTGGTGGTGCGGTGAGGTGGGCGCCAGAAATGTGCGTGTGAAATTGTGTCAGATACCTGCAGCTACAAACACACACTTCAATGAACCATTACAAGGTTATCTAGTTAGAAAAAGACAAAATCAAAAGACTGAAATGCCCAAGGCTAACTGACATCGGCTCATTGTCTTCTAGTAGGTAGGAGTTTGAATCTTTCTCTTAGTTCATTGCAAGAAATAGTGACTACACCAGATCCTAAATGAAGGATTTAAAGAAAGCTAAATGATGAAAAAAGAATGATATGCAAATGTAAGATTGATCGCAGGCTAATTAGATTGATTTTATGACACTAATTTGAATTTTTTTTGTTCTTTTTAAAACACCAAATTGAAGTGTACTGTAAATTATGGTTTGCATGATTGAAAGTAAACTAACAATTATTTAATCAAAAAGCTATGAAATGCTAAAATGCTTGAAAGCTTAAGAAATGAAAACTGCATAATACCATTAGCTAAAAACTGGGATCCTATGTGAAGGAAATGAAGCTCTCTTTTATATAAAATCTCTCTCGAATCGACGGTCGAGATTAGAGGAAATGAGTGGCTCAAATTCTATTTGAGGAAGAACAATCCATGTGCAAGCAATTTGATTGGTCAAAAGATTCAGTCTTTTTGGAAACTTCCAAATTGATTTTCAGTTAACTTTATTTCCAAAATGATAAATAGATAAGTTAAGTTAACTGAATAAAATAGATTTGTTTCCAAAATGAGAAAATATAATAATAAATTAACTAAATAAAATAGATTTATTTCCAATTCAAAAAAATCAGTTGATGACATCATATGCATTTTTAAATATTTAATTTATTTTAAATGCATATTTTAATTCAAAAAATCGTGTTAGAATGGATTTAGAATAATTGAGAGTGGGGGGTGAATCAGTTATCCTCGGGTCTAGATGTGTCCATTAAAACTTTATACCAATTTGACCAACTCAGATCTTCTTGGCAGCAATAACATAAAACAATAACATACATATGCAGTTTACTGTTCAGATGTAATCAGCTTGTAAAAACTTAACAGTGAAACTCAACATAAACATTCACACAAGTTGACACCATAATTTAACGTGGAAACCCAAAATGGGAAAAACCACCAATAACATGCTATCAAATTTTCACTCTTCTGAAGTGAGCTCTGTTAGGAGCCAACCCTGTTAAAGGTTACAAAACACACTACTAAATGTGACCTAGTTAAAGGATTTAATCACCCTGTCAGGAGTGGCCTTGTTAGAGGACTTAAAACATTCCACCTGAATGTCACCTTGGAAAAGGATTTATATAATGATTGTTAGGTCAACCTAGTTAAAGGATTTGACTAATACAATGGTTAGAAAGTAATCATCAGGTGTGATCTGATACATACAACTTACTTTGCAAATCCAGATCCAATATGTTAGTAATAACATAGAGGGGGGGGACGTGAATCAATGGCCTCAAAAATTTATCCTGTTAAGGGAAAAACCTAAATTTTAACGTAGAAACCATGTTAAGGGAAATACCACTGGGACCGGTACCCCAAATTTTCACTCTTCTGAAGTGAGCCCTATTAGGAGCCAATCCTTTTAAAGGTTACAAACACATTGTTAAGCGCGACCTTGTTAGAGGATTTTATACATAGGGGTTGTCACTTAGTATTGGGAATCTATTGCTACCATCCTTGAATCAGCCTCCTTAGATTGTCAATAGGTATCGAGCAAGTCAAATGGTACTTTCATGAATCAACCTTTTTGGCACTCCTTGAGATGTACCTCAATATATAGAAGACTATTAAGTCCTTCTCGGTTAAGAGACTTGATGCTTCAATGGTTAAACTGAAATACTATGACCTATTCATATTGCAACTTTGAATTGCATATTTTTAGATCTATTTTTAAGTACATTACCTCTCTAACCAATGTATCAATTCAATCCTTGTGTTCCATACTTTCCGGTCTGTGATTTTGTGCTCACTGTTTGTCGGTGTCTTTAGAATTCCTTAGCTCTTCCTTCAACTTGTTTGATCTGCACTGCATGAAGTTATTCTTCATCAGTTTCTCTTCAGCATCCTCTTTCTATTCACTCCCCTTAATCCTATTTTAAATGAATTAAGCTTGTCTCATATATAGACATAATATTCATTGATTCTTGATTCTTGATTCTTGGCGTGATAAAAAAATCCAGCCAATTAGATTTAAAGCATAACTCCTAATTTGTCTTATAGATATCTTCTTGCCAAATTTACAAATCATCTTTAAATCAATCACTTATCTCTGGTCGAATAAAACAAAGTAGACAACCAGTTAAGTCTATTTTTAGCTCTGTCAGCTAGATATTTTTTCCTTTTCTGAACTCTCAGTTCTGTCAGTCACTACTGCAGTTAGTCATCGGCGACAACTGACTGATCTGTCGGTGAGACTCTAGTTAGCTTCGTGATCTCCATCTGTTGGGCATCATTGGAATTTTACTCATCGGGCAACTCTGTATCTTTGATCGTCGGGCAACCTTGTGACTTTTCTCGTCGGGCATTTTGTAGTTTGCTTCATTGGGAAAAACTATGCTTTTGATCATTGGGTATCACTGTGACTTTTGTTTTTTGCTCTGTCCGTTGGTGTGCACTCCATTGGTGTTGTTTTTCACTTAGTGAATACTTGACTTTTATGCATTTTTGAAAGCATAAATTTGGTTCCTTTGGTTATCTGAAGTCTTTGGCATTATGTACATGACCGTACAGATGATATCAAGTTGACATCAATGACAATACAGTCCATTAACTGATTTAATGACCTGTATTATCTTTCAACTTAACATTATCAAAGATTCAATCAGTTACATGTCATGAATCTCTCCCTTTGGCATTGATGGCAACATACTATATTATCACACTATACTATTTCTAATAAAATATGAAATACAACAGTTGAGATACATCAAACTACCAATCTTTTGTTCTATTAACTGATAAATGTCTGACCATCGGTAAGCTCTATTTTAGCTTAGATTTGATTCTTACAACTCTTTGTCTTCTGATGTGTTGAGTTCTCTCCTTGTGTCAATTTCTCTCCCTTTGTATAATCTTTTTATACAATTTCTCTCCCTAAGGATATAATCTCTCCCTGTTGGAGTAATGTGATAATGGATAATCTCTCTCCTTTTATAGAAGGATGTGATAATATGGATAATCTCTCTCCCTTTGACAGTAATGCCAAACAAATATCTTCACAAATATCTGACATTAATGTCAAAAAATCATTTCTTTCCATCCATAATATATTCCTTGAATTTCCCTTATCCATCAGCAACACAACAATATTCTCTAGTGCTTGGTGCTGATATATAGATGTAGCCTTGAAGTTCATCTCTTTTCTTGCATCAACATTAAGGTTATTCTGATAATATGTAGGCTGATGTAGCCTTCGAGTCATTTTACTGACTGGTGGAAAAGGGTTTTACCCCTAGTCTTTTTCTCGAGTATTCAAATGTATCGTTGGGCAGTGGCTTGGTGAAGATATCAGCTAATTGTTCTTTGGATTTCACATACTCAAGTGTCACCTCCTTTGCTTGAACTTGTTCTCTTAAATAATGATACTTGATTGCAATGTGTTTAGTCTTAGCATGTATGACTGGATTCTTGGAAATGTTAATTGCACTAGTCTTATCACAATAGATAATGACTGGTTCTAGGATCTTGATATGCATACCTTCCAATAACTATTTGAGCCATGCAATATTTGAGCAATTTGCAGCAGTAGCAACATACTCTACTTCTGTAGTAGACTGAGTGATGCATCCTTTCTTTTTTCTAATCCATGTGATAAGTCTATCACCCATAAAGAATGCTCCTCCAGTTGTGCTCTTCCACTCATCAAGATATCTAGCCCAATTAGCATCGGTAAACACCTTAAGTTCAAATTTGCCTTCTCTTCTATACCATAAGCCATATTCCTCGGTATTCTTCAGATATCTTAAAATTCTTTTCACAGCAATCATATGTGATTCCCTGGGGTTAGTGGAAAATCTAGCAACAATTCCTAATGCATGTGCAATATCTAGTCTAGTGTGTACAACATACATGAGTTTTCCAATCATTGATCTATACAAAGTGTGATTTAAGTCTAATGTCTTTTCCTCCTTTATAAACTTACATACAGTAGCCATCGGTGTTCCAACTGGTTTGGAATCTTCCATCTTGAATATTTTTAGGAGCTCTTTAATGTATTTAGACTGTGTAATGAAAATACCTTCACATTGTTGCATGATCTATAGACCAAGAAAGAACTTGATCTCTCCAAACATAGAAATCTCAAACTCTTTTCTCATCTCATTAGCAAATTATTTGTATTGCATATCATTGCCTCCAAATATGATGTCATCAACAAATATTTCAGCAATCAAAGTGTTAGCATCAGTATCTTCCTTTAAATAAAGAATACTATTTTCACTAGTCCTTACAAATCCAATACTTATAAGATATGAATGAAGTCATTCATACTAGGCTCTAGGAGCTCATTTTAATCCATAAAAGGCTTTATGAAGTCTACATACCATTTTTATCTTGTCTAGATCTACAAACCCTTTTGGTTGCTCAATGTATACCTCTTCTTCAACTATTTCATTTAGGAATGCTGACTTGACGTCCATCTGGTATACCTTGAATCCTTTGAATGAAGCATAAGAAAGTAGTATTCTTACACCTTGTATCCTAGCAATGGGTGCAAAGGTCTCTCCATAGTCAATACCTTCCTCTTGTGCATACCCCTTCAATACTAGTCTTGCTTTATTTCTTGTGACTTCTCCATTCTCATTCAGCTTGTTCCTAAATATCCATTTAGTACCGATGACATTCTTGTCATCTGGTCTTGGCACAAGTGACCATTTTTTGTTCTTCTCAATCTGCTCAATCTCATCATTCATAGCACTTATCAATTCTTCAATATCAAGTGCAGCATTGACAGATTTTGGCTCAAACTCACAAATTAACCAGCTTTTGTTTAGAGACTTACTTCTTGTTCTTGTACCAGCTTTCTTATCTCCTATGATCTAGATCCCTAGATGGTTCCTTCTTACATATTTGGCAAGAACTAGTTTAGCTCTTTGTCTATCATCTTGATCATCATTTTGTCCTTCATTCTATTTTTTATCAACTTGCACATTATTTTGATCATTATCCTGACCATCGGTATTTGCAGCCTGACTATCGGTTACAACATTTTTTTGCTCTAGAATTAAGCACTTTTGCTCAGGCAGAGTGTTAGGTTCATCATAGTATACAGATTTGTTGTAGTCCTCTAGTTCTTTTGTGCTTTCCAACTCATTCTTTTCTATGAATTCATCTATCTTTACATTTGCAGTTTCAACAATTTGGTTAGAGGCCTTAATAAGAAATTTATAAGCCTTTCTTTTGGTGGAATACCCTAGAAAGATACCTTCATCACTCTTGGCGTAAAGCTTTCCATTTCTATCATCCTTTAAGATGTAACATTCACTACCAAAGATTTTTAAGTAACTTACATTGGGTGTTTTACCATACCATAGCTCATAGGGTGTCTTCTTTGTGTCCTTCAATTGTACTTTGTTTAATGTGTAGATAGTAGTACTGACAGCTTCCCTCTAGAAGATTTGGGTGATGCCTTTCTCTATCATCAGTGTTCTAGCACACTCAACTATGGATATGTTCCTTCTCTTAGAAATCCCATTTTTTTGTGGTGTTCTTAGTGTAGAAACATGTCTTTTTATACCATGCTCATTGCAAAAATTAGTGAATTCATCTGATATAGACTCTCCTCCTCTATCTAATCTCAAGCATTTCAAATCCTTACCACTTTTTTTTTCTACCATAGCCTTATACCATTTAAACATCTTGAATGCTTCAGATTTATCTTTTAGAAACATAATTGTCATCATTCTAGAGTAATCATCGACAAAGAGAATAAAGTATATATCTCCATAATAACTATTTGTCCTCATTGGTCCACATAGATCAGTATGGACTAATTCTAGAATATCATTAGATGTATGGGTTTTAATTTTGAAACTAGACTTTTTCATCTTACCTTTTTGACAATTCTTGCACATGATGTTGTCGGGCTTTGACATCGTTGTTAAGCCTCTTACATTTCTCCTTCTACTTATTTTCATCATGTTGTCAAAATTCACATGACACAATATTTTGTGTTAAAACCATATGTCTTTGTTTCTAGTCATTAAGCAAGTGGTGTTAGTATCATTCAGATATAATAAGTTACCTTTCGTCTGTTCTTCGGTACCAATCAATCTTCCTGATTCATTGAATATCTTTGCCTTCTTATTCTCAAATGCTACTCTGTGACCTGAATTATTCAGATGAGAAACACTCAACAGATTACAATTCAATCCTTTTACCCAATAAGAATTTTCACATTTAATCAGGTTATTCAACATTATAGTTCCTTTACCTTCATTTGGACAAGGTGTATCATTACCCATTCTTACTGTACCACCAATATAATACTCAAAAGTGTTAAAATTTTCTTTGTCACGGGTCATGTGGTGAGTGCAGCCACTATCTGTAATCCAGATGTCATTCTTGCTAACCTTAGATATGAGTATAGTTTCTATATACCTTTCATCTTCATCTGAATCATCTTTTACAACAACAAACACCATCTTGATGTCTTCATCAAGTTAGGTTTCAGTATCTTCATCTTTACAAGCAGCTAGGTAGTTGGCTTTCTTTCCTTTGTCCTTGTAGTCTCAGGTATCTCTTCTTTCTAATTGTCGATAAATTTTGTAATATTTGTTATCACCTCTGTCAGATTTCTTCTCAAAAGATCTGTCATTAACTCTGTCATCTTTTCTTTTGCTACGACATCTTGCAATAAAGTGTCCAATATCTTTACAATTAAAGCATACAAGTGGTAACTTTCCTTTGTATTTACCTTTGCATCTCTACATTCTTCTAGCCATAAGTGCTTCTATTTCATCTAGATCTTCTTCTTCACTTTCACTTTCACTATCTCTTCTAGATGTGTGTCTATGACTTGATTTGCTTATTCTCATAGAATATTTAAATGAAGACTCTAATTTTGGTAAGACACTATTATCAAAGTTCTTCATCTGAAATGAAATCAGTCTACCAATTAAGCTATCAAGAGCAATTGTATTGTTTGCTACTGCTCTCATTTCTTGAATGGAAGAAACTCTAATAGCATATACAGGTAGAAGGTTCTTAAGATTTTACTTACCACTATCTCCTCTTAAAGTATACCTCCAACTCCTCATATAGCATTGACTACTTCTTTGATTCTTGCATTGTACTATGTGATGTTTTCTCCTTGTTTCATTCTGAGATCATCAAACTTTCCTCTA
Source organism: Thuja plicata (assembly GCA_018584345.1). Lineage (NCBI taxonomy): Eukaryota > Viridiplantae > Streptophyta > Pinopsida > Cupressales > Cupressaceae > Thuja > Thuja plicata. The sequence continues at coordinate 502,599 of MU226887.1, read as the reverse complement.
AGGCTTTCTGCCTTGGCTCTCAAAACATTTGTATCACCTCCATGTACAAGCTTCAGTTTGTCCCACATCTTCTTTGTAGTTTTTCAATATTTGACATCTTCAAATTCAGCATCAGAGAGCGAGGAAGAAAGATCTATGACCATGTAGTTGCGCTCATGCTTCTATCTCAATTTATCTACTATTCATACTCTTATGGGAAACACATATTCAATATCTATGAATTGAGTAACATCATGACCAAAACCTGATAATTGGATTCTTATCCCACTTTGCCATGAAGCAAAGTTGTCTTTGTTCAACTTGGGCACATCTCATCTATTCATCTTGTGATCTTGACTTAGGTCTTGAAACCTTCCTTTCTAAGAACACAAGCTCTAATACCAATTGTTAGTAATAACTGAGAGGGGGGGGGGTGAATCAGTGGCCTCAAAGATTTATCCTTCAAACTTAACCACCAATCAATAAATCTTAGATTATTCTGTCCCTACAAGATATATGCCATGAAATACTAATAAAGATTAACTGTCTGTCGGTTTTCTCTATCAATCCTTATTCTTTCTTGATTACCGATAAGCAGTATAACTATTTACCAAAACTCAGTAAATAAGCAGAGTATACCGATCAATCTAGAGTTAGCTATGTAAGATGCAAGATAGTAAAGAAATGAATCATGCACACATAACACATGAATTTTTATGTGGAAACCCTGTTAAGGGAAAAACCATTGGGATCGGTACCCCAAATTTTCACTCTTCTAAAGTGAGCCCTATTAGGAGCCAACCTTGTTAAAGGTTACAAACACACTGTTAAGTGCGACCTTGTTAGAGGATTTTATACATAGAGGTTGTCACTTAGTATCAGGCATCTATTGCTACCATCCTTGAATCAACCTCCCTCTTAGACTGTCAATAGGTATTGAGCAAGTCCAATGCTACTTTCATGAATCAACCTTTTTGGTACTCCTTGAGATGTACCTCAATATAGAGGAGACTGTTAAGTCCTACTCGGTTAAGAGACTTGATGCTTCAATGGTTAAACTAAAATACTATGACCTATTCATATTTTAGCTTTGAATTATAGATTTTCAGATCTATTTAAGTACATTACCTCTCTGACCAATGTATCAATTCAATCCTTGTGCTCCATACTTTATGCTCTACGATGTTGTTCTCACTGTTCGTCGGTGTCTTCAGAATTCCTTAGCTCTTCCTTCATCTTGTTTGATCAGCACTACATGAAGTTGTTCTTCATTAGTTTCTCTTCAGTATCATCTTTCTATTCACTTCCCTTAATCCCATTTTTAAATGAATTAATCTTGTCTCTTATATAGACATAATATTCATTAATTCTTGATTCTTGATTCTTGATTCTTGGTGTGATAAACAATCCAGCCAATTAGATTTAAATCATAACTCCTAATTTTTCTCATAGATATCTTCTTACCAACTATACAAATCATCTTTAAATAAATCACTTATCTCTGGTCAAATAAAATAAAGTAGACAACCAATTAAGTCTATTTTTAGCTCTACCAGCTATATATTTTGTCATTTTCTAAACTCCTTGTTGTGTCATTCACTACTATAGTTAGTCATCCATGACAACTGACTGATCCGTCGGTGACACTCCAATTAGCTTCGTGATCTGCGTCCATCAGGCATCATTGGAATTTTACTCATCGGGAAACTCTGTATCTTTGGTCGTCGGGAAACCTTCTGACTTTTCTCGTTGGACATTCTATAGTTTTCTTCATAGGGAAACACTATGCTTTTGATTGTTGGGTATCACTGTGTGTTCTTCGTTTCTCTATCCGTGGGTGTGCACTCCGTCAGTGTTATTTGTCACTTAGTGAATAATTGAATTTAATTCATTGTTGAAAGCATAACTTTGGTTCCTTTGGTTCTCTAAATTCTTTGGCATTATGTACATGACCATACAGATGATATCAAGTTGACATAAATGACAATACAATCCATTAACTGATTTAATGACCTGCATTATCTTTCAACTTAGCTTTATCAAACATTCAATCAGTTACATGTCATCACAATACAACTCTAATGCTAGTTCATTGAGTGGCCTCCATTCTCATTTCAATCTTCAGATCTTCTTGGAAATCCTTCAAGAAATCACTCTTGTATCTCTTTGCTCCTCTGTTCAGTCTTCTCTGCTAGATCATACCAATCAGTCAGTTAACTATGCAATCCTCTTGTATACTCTACATACTTAATTAATAACCTCCTGAGGTGATCTTATACCTCTTCATCTAGGTCAGATACATCATTTGCCACTTAATCAAGATCGTAGATCTTAGGTGAGGTCAGATCTAACAGATCTTTCCATCTTTACATTTACTTTACTTCTCCAATGCAATCACAACTTAAATATTTGATCCATGCATTAATTATGGTTACCCATGCATTTACATAGTGTGGATAAAACATGCTTATCCTTAATTAACTTTGCATATCCTAATAAAATAAATTATGTCAGCCTAAGATCTCAAATCTCAACAATTACCAAAATATTGTTGCTCGGCTAGCATTGTGTTCCTCGGCAATTTACTGGTGCTCAATCATAATTAACTTCGCTCGGCACACACACTAGCACTCAGCACAAACTATTCTCAGTAAACTATCATCGAAAGATAAACAACTCATTACTTTGCCAATGTGCCAACTGATCTAGTACCCTTGTTATTTCTCATAACTCAACCATTCCACTTGGTCTTCTTGTTAAATCTCCTTCATCAATCAATATATATGGTACTCAAATAGATATAAATAGTCTCACTAGTTAAGGTTTGACATCAATGACAAAACAACAATAGTTTCCATTGTATCTTTCCAACAATATTTCCAACAATCTCCCTCTTTGGCATTGATGGCAACACTAAACAATAAAATAATAACCATAGTTACCATATAATCCAAAAAGGTCTGCATGTGTTCCTTGATATGAAAAAATCTTTATTAATGTCTTTAGCTTCATTATGATTCTCATCTGGTAAAACAATTTTCTCCCTTTGTGTCTGTAATCACACTGAATTTCTGTGTCTGATAATTCTCTCTTCTTTGACAACAATTTATTTATTTCTGTAAACTCTCCCTCTATCAGTAAACATCTTCTTCAATCTCTTCTTTAATCTCTCCCTCTTTATCTTCTTTTCTGTAATCTCTCCCTCTTTGACAACAATGCCAAAGATGTTGACATCTTCATCATGCAAATTCTTCTATTCTAAACTATGTATCATGTTGTTCTTGTCATCTTGCCTATGAATGATCCTCTTTTATGTCTTTGTCTCTCTTTCACAGCTTTAGGCAGCATCCTAAAGTGTGACTGTTTGTGCATCAATGTGTTAAATATTCTATATATAATCATTTGATGCAACAGAATCATTCTGAACTAATTAGCTTCAGTTAGGGGAATCACCCCTAATTTACCTCGCAGATACTCATGAGCATCCTTGGGTAGTGCCTTTGTAAATATGTCTGCTAACTGTTCCTTAGTATTCACATATTCTAGTCTCACTTCTTTCTTCTTAACTAGCTCCCTAAAGTAATGATACTTTATATCTATATGCTTTGTCTTAGAGAACATTACAGGGTTCTTATAAATATTAATGGCACTTGTGTTATCACAATATATGACAATTGGTTCTGTCATCTCTTCTTTCATACCTTTCAGTAGTATCTTCAACCGCACAATATTAGAACAATTAACTACTACTACTACATACTCAGCTTCAGCTATAGATTGTGAGGTACAATTATGTTTCTTTCTTGTCCATGAAACTAATCTTTTTCCTGGAAGAAATTCTCCTCTTGTGGTGCTTTTCCTGTCATCCACATTTCCAGCCCAATCAGAATTATCATAAACTTTGAGCTCAAACTTATCATTCCTTTTGTAATATAGACCATATTCATATGATCCTTTCAAATATCTCAAAATCCTTTTTACTGCCATCATATGAGTTTCCTTTGGATTGGCAAAAAATCTTGCAACAATACCAACAGCCAGTTCAATATCAGGTCTATTGTGTACAACATATTGCTTTTTTCCAATCATTGATATGTAAAGGGTTTGATTCACTTCTTTTGTATCATCATTATTTGTCAACTTATGTCTAGTAGCCATGGGTGTACTCATTGGTTTTGAATCTTCCATTCCAAAATTTTTTAGTATCTCCTTGATATATTTCGATTGAGTAATATAGATACCATCCTTCATTTGATATATTTGTAAGCCAGCAAAATTTTTAATCCCACCAAACATAGACATCTCAAATTTAGTTTGCATCTCCTTTGCAAATTCTTGGCATAACACATCTTGTCCACAAAAGATAATGTCATCAACAAAAATTTCAGCCAATAAAGAACCTTTACTTTTCTTTGTCTTCAAATAAAGTTTGTTGTTATCATTTTTTCTTGCAAATCCAATATTCATCAGATAATTGTGCAATCTCTCATACCATTCTCTTGGTGCTTACTTTAATCCATATAGTGCTTTGTGTAGTCTGCAAACCATATTCCTTTTTCTTGGGTCAACAAATCCATCAACCTGCTCAATATATACTTCTTCTTCTAATATACCATTTAGAAATGTTGACTTCACATCCATTTGATAGACTTTAAAACCTCTATAGGCTGCATATGCAAGTAAGGTTCTTACTCCTTCCATTCTTGCAACTGGGGCAAATGTTTCTTCATAATCAATTCCATCCTCTTATTCATAACCCTTGTATACCAGTCTATCTTTGTTTCTTGTTACCTCTCCATGTTCATTCAGCTTATTTTTGAATACCCACTTAGTACCAATTATGTTTTTATCACTTGGCCTAGGCACAAGTGTCCAAGTATTGTTCTTCTCAATCTGTTCAATTTATTCATTCATTTCTTGTATCCAATCTTCATTGTCTAGGGCATCTTTTACTGCTTTAGGCTCAAAATCACATAATAAACACGTATCTTCTCTTAACCTACTTCTTGTCATAACTATAGAATCTTTTGATCCTGTGATTTGATTAGGTTTATGGTGCCTCCTTACATACTTTGCTAGAGTAGGTTCTTTTTCTACTTCAGGTTGATTATTCATGTCCAATTTAGGTTGATTTTACAACTCGGCATCTCCATCAGATAGTTTAGAAATTACCTCCTATTGCCTAGCAGCCTCATTCTGTGACTCAATAGGTGCTCATTGTTGCTCGGCAACAACATTCTTAGTTTCAAGTAATGTATTATAATCTTACTCATCCATATAGACAAATGATTTATAACTATCAGGTTCCTATGTGCTTTCAGTTTCATTTCTTTATGCATACTCATCAATTCTAACATTTTCACTTTCCACAATTTTGTTAGTGTTAAAATTCAAACACTTATATGATTTACTATTAGTTGAATAACCAAGAAATATGCCTTCTTCATCTTTTGCATCAAGTTTTCCATTTCTGTTATCCGTCAGTATGAAACATTTGCTTCCAAAAACTTTGAAATATCTTACATTAGGTGCATATCCATACCATAGCTCATAAGGTGTAGTATTAGTACCTTTCTTGACTTGTACTCTATTCAGAGTATAGACTATAGTACTTACGAGTTATTTCCAATATTTTTATGCAACATTTTTCTCCATCATTAGTGTTCTGGCACAATCCATGATAGATTTGTTTCTTCTTTCAGTAATACCATTTTGTGGTGGTGTCCTAGGTGCAGACATCTATCTTTTTATTCCTCGGTCATTGTAGAACCTGTTAAACTCATTAGAAATAAACTCACCTCCTCTGTCAGATCTTAGACATTTTAGATTTTTACCTCTCCTTTTTAACTTTTGCCAAGTACCATTTGAATAACTGGAATGCATCAAATTTTTCTTTAAGAAACATAACAGTCATCATTCTTGAGTAATCATCAACAAATAGAATAAAATATTTGTCTCCACAGTAACTTTTCTCACCAATGGGTCCATAAAGTTCAGTATGAACCAATTCTAGAATTTCCTCAGAAGTATGAGTTTTTCTTTTGAAACTAGACCTAGTCATCTTTCCCAATTGACATTGCTTACACATTGCATTTTCAGGTTTCTTTAACTTAGGCAGCCATTTAAATTTTTTCAATTTACTTATGCTTACCAAGTTATCAAAGTTTACATGACACAACCTTTTGTGCCATAACCAAACATCAATTTATTGTGCAAACAAGCATGTCTCATCAGCTAAATCCAAATAGAACAAGTTACCTTTTGTTTTCTCACCACCTCCAACTAGTTCACCTTGGCATCATAGATCTTTGCTTTCTTGTGATGGAACTCAAATCTGTAACTAGAAGTATTCAATTGTTCAACACTCAATAAATTATATTTGAGATAATCAACCCAATATACATTGTCACATCTGATCTTGTGAGTCAAGTTAATTGATCCTTTCCCTTTAACAAGACATGGTGCATCATTACCAAATTTAACATAACAGCCATTACACTGATTAAGTGTTTCAAATTTATCTTTATCACTAGTCATGTGATGTGAACAACCACTATAAATAATCCAATGACCACCTTTACTCATATAAGAAATTAGTGCATTTTTCTCATCATCATCATAATCATCTTTCATAGCAACATACACAACTTCTATATCATTTTCATCAGAATTGTTAGATTAATTGTCAGAAGCTTCTTCAGCTATATAACAAGATTTCTTGCCTTTATCTTTTTAATCCTTATACCTTCTGAATTCTCGGTCATCCTTTCTATCTTTGTACTTGTTGTCCCTTCCTTCATCTTTCATGTCATTCTTATCAGGACATCTAGCAGGAATATGACCAACTTTGTTACATGAAAAACATATGATAGGAAGTTTACCTTTGAATTTTCCTTTTTCTCTAGATAGTATTTTTTCCATGAGTTCTTCAAGTTCTTATAGATCATCATCTATGGTGTCACTATCACTGTTCACAATTTCTTTCCTTTCTTTGATTTGTTAAGGACCAATTGGGATCTGAATGTAGTTTCAATAGCTTGTGGAGTGTAGTTATCAAAATTTGACATCTCAAATGCAGTAAGTCTTCCTACTAGACTTTCCAAAGTCAAATTATTATTAAGAGTACATCTTAGTTCTTGAATTACAGAGACTCTAACAGAATATACATGAAGAATATTCCTCAATACCTTTCTCATAATGGTGTTATCATCAATGGTTCCCTTAGCTCCTCTGATAGCATTTACCACTTCCTTTAGCCTACCATAATATTGAATTATATTTTCTCCTTGCATTTTCATTTCATCAAACTTACCTCTCAAGCTTTCATATTTGGCTCTTAGTACATTTGTATCACCTCCATAGATGGTTTCTAGGGTATCCCACATTTGCTTCACAATTTTTCAATCCTTTATGTCTTCAAACTCATGATAGTTCAGCGATGATGCAATCTCCAACATTGCTTGATTGTGTTCCTTATTTTCTCTTAACTGTGCAGCTGTGGTAGGTGCAGTGGGGGCTACATAAGCATTTTCAACATAGTGCTTAGATGAATCACCAATACCAGCCAGATGCAACTTCATCAAACTCTTCCATGCAGGGAAGTTATCTTTGTTCATCTTTGTTACCTCCTTATACATCTTGATCTTTTGCTCCAAGTACCTTTAAACTATTTTCAAGAGACCAAAGCTATGATACCAATTGTTAGAATGAATTTAGAATAACTAAGAGGGGGATGAATCAGTTATCCTCAGGTCTAGATGTGCCAATTAAAACTTTATACCAATTTGAACAACTCAGATCTACTCGGCAGCAATAACATAAAACAATAACATACATATGTAGTTTACTGTTCAGATGTAATCAGCTTGTAAAAACTTAATAGTGAAACTCAACATAAAAATTCACACAAGTTGACACCAGAATTTAACGTGGAAACACAATATGGGAAAAACCACCAATAACATGCTATCAAATTTTCACTCTTCTGAAGTGAGCTCTATTAGGAGCCAACCCTGTTAAAGGTTACAAAACACACTGCTAAATATGACCTGGTAAAAATATTTAATCACCCTGTCAGGAGTATCCTTGTTAGAGGACTTAAAAAATTCCACCTAAATGTCACCTTGCTAAAGGATTTATACAATGACTGTTAGGTCAACCTAGTTAAATGATTTTGACTGATACAATGGTTAGAAAGTAATCATCAGGTGTGATCTGATACATACAACTTACTTTGATAATCTAGATCCAATACAACTCTAATACTAATTCACTGAGTGGCCTCCATTCTCATTTCAATATTCAGATCTTCTTGGAAATCCTTCAAGCAATCACTCTTGCAGTTCTCTTCTCCTCTGTTCAGCCTTCTCTGCTAGATCATGCCAACCAGTCAATTAACTATGCAATCATCTTGCATACTCTACATACTTCATTAATAACCTCCTCAAGTCATCATTTACCTCTTCATCTAGGTCAGATACATATTTTTCTGCTTAATCAAGATCGTAGATCTTAGGTTAGGTTAGATCCAATGGATCTTTCCATCTTTACATTTACTTTACTTCTCCAATGGAATCACAAATTAAATCTTTGATACATGCATTAATTACAATTACCCATGCATTTACATAGTTTGGATCACACATGATTATCCTTAATTAAATTTACATATCCCAATAATATCAATTATGTCGGCCAAAGATCTCAAATCTCAACAACTACCAAAATACTGCTACTCGGCCAACACTGTGTTCCTCGGTAATTTACTGGCACTCGGTCATCACTGACTTTGCTTAGCACACACACTAGCACTCAGCACAAACTATTCTTAGTAAACTATCATCGAAAGATAAACAACTAATTACTTTGTCATGTGTGTGTGATTTTTCTACCTATTAAGAGAGACACAACACTTCAATAGATCATTGCATTAGTGAAAACAAGGGGTTAGCAAGCACATAAATCACAAAAATTGATCTATTGCTTCTTATCTAGGAGGAGTATGAAAAATGATATAATAGCCCTCAGATTATGCATATTCTAGTGACAAAAACAACCTAAGAATGGAAGATTCAAATGAAAAATAATCTAAATATGATCAAAATCATAAGAAATGTGCTTAAGAAACATGCATCCTACCTCTAGAAATGAATATTCTAACAATACAAGGTATGAAAAGTATGATGCAATATAAATCTATATGAAAATGAGTAGCATAACAATGCTTTCAACTCTTCAAAATTAGGAGCATTACAACAATCAAAAAAATAAAAGACTCTATAGTTAAGGGCCATTTGAGCTCAAAATCCTTCCTATTTATAGAAGAAATGAAGGAAGGGGAGAAGACTCTAGAAAGGCTACCATTAATGAGGGTGTAAGACTCATTAATGACGAGTGTGGAAGAGAATGTGTACGAGCCATTAATTCTTCATTTATTAAAGCATTAATGAGGTATGGGTGAGGGTTTAAGAAGCATGGGTGAGGGTTTAGAGTCAAGCTTGATAACTTTTACTTTAGGGGGGATTGAATTCCTAATCATAGATTTATGAATGTGACAAGCTTAAGGGTAGCTTAGGATTAGGATTAAGGCTTAAGGTATGTGATTAAGGAGATAGAGATTGGAGGAGAGAGAAAGAGTGGATGGGAGATTAGCTAATTAGGGTTAATTAGATAATTAAAAAGAATTAGCATGTGAGAAGGGGTTGGGATGAGTTTGAACTCATGGTTGGGTAGTTGAGATTGGTTAGGTTTGAGGGAATATTAATGAAATGAATTGTTGTAATAACATATTCACTTAATAATAGGGATTTAATTAATCATTTAATCTTTTGATTGCTTTGTAATAATTAATTAGGACTATAGCCAAATTGAATAATTTAGGCTAGGGGATTGATTTTGCAAGTGATGAGGTATGATTAGGATTTAATTAATTCCTTTTAAATTAATTACCTTAGCCATGTATTGATTTGAATTTATTGAATTGAATTGATTTGATTGCATTGGCTAAAGTGATTAATGTAAATTAGTGATTAGATCACTTAGGAGATTAAATATGATTCGAATGAATTATGCCAGCCGATTGAAGAGTTGTCTAGACATAATTGGAGGTATGATCACACTTAGGGAAAATAGGGTCTATGGTCATAGCAGACCAAATCTAGGTGGTTACATTTTCCCTTGTTTGAATTGATGTGCGAGAAGCGCATTTATTCAAAGAAAGTTTTTGATGATGAATTCAGAAAGATTGAGAATTTCGATCGAATGAAATGCCTGATGAGATCAGTCTCACCCTTGATTGAACTAAACTAATAGTATTGATTTTTAAATTGTTTGTCATCCAAAGATCAATAAAAGATCTTAAAAATACCAATTCTAAACTTGGTTGTCATCCAGAGATTGGTAATACTAATTCCGAACTTGGTTGTCATCCAAAAGTTAGTATGAAGCTACTAGGAGCTTAGTAAGAATCTTTTAAAATGAGGAAACACAAGATATCTAGCTTTTGAGAACCAAAGCTTTCTATCCAACAGTCCTGACTTAGTTAAGAAATCTGTCATTCCCCTAGTTTGTTTGAGAACGAAGTCATTTTTTAATGTTGTTTTGAGCAAAAATTTGATTGATAATAGTGTGATCATGCCCCCTCAAGAAGGAAATCGAAGGAAAAAGAATTAAATCCCTCTGTTGAAATGATGCATCACTTGCATTGATCAGGTAGGGGAATTAAAGAATGGTTTAGAACAGGTGAAGAAATGAAGGTGTGTTTTGAGAAAACACAGGAGTACCAAGTTAATTATATTTTAAAATGTGAGTTCGGTTTTGTTCCCGATTAATCAAAGATTTCAGGAATCATGGATATGTAAATATCTTGTATTTCAGATGAATTAAAATAGAAAGGAGTTTGAGCTCAAATCCTTGTGTTGTTCTTTCAAAATGCATCATGCAATCTCTAAATGCAACTATATGCAGACTCTTAGGACTTGTCACTGATTTGTATACATTGTAGCATGTTATCATCAATGGGCTCTTTTTGGAATGGATACCACCTGATAGTACAACCATCACTAATACACATTGATATTATGAAAGTATGAATACTATGTTTTATTGAAATGTCAGAAATAAACTTAGGAATCAAGGCATAGAAGCCAGGACGACAAGATAGTCACCTTCCTTTGATTATATCAGAATCTATGTAAGGCAAGATATTGGATCTGCAATGACCTTGAAAATTCATATCCCTGGGTACATTATGCTTCGTATACCTTAGTGAGAATTTGAGTTTAGAAAATAGAAAAGGAAATTGTGCCAACCTCACCATAGTGTACACATAACAAAGATCGAGATATATGCGGCTATCCACTCATGGTGGCAGCCCTTACCATAAACATCCAAGTCAGGTGAAATGTATAGGATCATTTGGAACAATCACCACACGTAGAAAACCAAGAAAATGTTATGCCCCCATCCTTGCGTCTCTTTGACTTTGTGCAGACATCATGGAGTAACTCGGAAGACATAACAACCATCAATTGTGAATCAATCAAATAAAATTCATAACTGCTTAGATGCCCCTAGTTAAGTCATCATCAGAACATAAAAGAGTCATAATCAAACCAAGATCAAACTATGTTTAAGTAGTATTGAGAAATACTATTGATTCATTTTTCAAGCACAGTATATATTCACCAATCAAAAAGATGGAATTCAAGAAAATATGTGTTCCATGTCTGTGTATAACTTTCTTCCTATTTGCAATCCAATGTAGGTCATAGGAACATTGTTCATGTTAGTGCAATGTTTGTGCCAGATAGGTGGTGTGTAAAGATACATCCTCATTTCCTGAAAAGGGATAGTTTAGTGCAAGTATCAAGTATCATTGTGTTATGAGACATACCATCCTATGATGAATTAGCAGACACAACCTATCATACTAGAAAAGATGCCCCTAGTGTGGAATGACTTGATCCTAAGAAAAAAATGCAGACAAATCCCAAGCAATGATAAGATATTTGTAATGAAACAAAGTCAACTTTTAGCATATGTGTAATCATGAAGGTTTAGTATTAGCAATGTATTGATAGATAGAGCGCAGAATGCAAGTGACAAGTGATTGCCAATGTGTAGAAGATTTGTAAAATATTACCAATTCTCAAGCATGATCATATTTGTGTGCCCCCAATGTCTAGAAATATGCAAGGTGTTATGAATGGATTAATAGATGAGAAGTGGATCGGAAAAAGTGGATGAAGTGGGTGAATGTCATGCTCAAGGAAAGTCTCCTCAAGATTACCCAAGCTAGGAAAAAAAATATAGCAATGTAGGCTCATACAGCGGTGCTAAATTCCAGATAGGATAATGACGTGATGTCATGAAAAGTATGTAGGATATCATGTAGTCCCAAAAGAGTGGACATGTCAAAAGAGTTCTTTAGAACTTGTTTTTCATTTTATTTTATTTTTTGTTCTTCCTTTTGATCAAGACCAAGGGGTCAACTTATAGGAAAACATCATTAAGATAAGGCATGGTGTAGTGAGTTTGGCTTGGAATAAGCAAGATCATGATAATGTGCAATGGATAAGAGCAAGTGAGAAAGATAATAGATGTCAAAATGCAATTTGTTCATGGATAGGCTCAACCTTGTCAAGATCAGTGAACAGAAAATGGATGGAAGATGTGATGGAAGAAACTTTCCCCCAAGTGAATAGTGCAAGTAGGAGGAATTACGCGTAATGCTTGTTTTCCAGTTTTTCATCATGGTACTTATCCAAGGCACCACAATAAGTGATTTTCATCATAGGATGAATCTTTTTCTCTTTACTTTTTCTACCAAGGTGCCTATTTACCAGGTTTTCACCGAGGCACTTTATTTTTTATTTTTCTCTTTCTTTTTTTTTGTCTTTTCTGATTTTAAGGAGGAACTTATGCATCATTCTCTTTAGATAGTGCTCCTTTGAAGGATATGCTATGATAGGCCAAGAACACTGAAAGTATGCTCAAGGATGTTGATAGGGTGAAAAAAAGGGATGAAGTGGAGGATAAGAAAGATGGAAGCCAAAATTCTATGCAAAGGACTGGATGAGAGGAAAAGAAGGGATGTAAGGACTCAATATGGAAGGATAGTAGGTGACAAGATCAACATCAACACATTCTTTGAAGGGTAGTGTATGGATTGAGTTTTTGATGTATGAATGGATAGGGATCTTGGTACATAAGGACCCAAGATGGAGGAAGTATTCAAGGTAATGGATTTTAGAACATGAGGACCCAAAATAGAGTTAGAAGATGGACAATGTATGAAAGAAGATGAAGTGGAAGCCTTTGGAAGCTTGGATGCCAATTTTGATTTTTCATTTTTGTTTAAGCCTTTTAAGAGAGACTTGGGAATCCACATAACTCTTGATTTTCCTTTTCTTTTGGATGATTTAGACCATAATTCTTTCATGATGGATTTAGGAACCCATATTTTCTTTGATATTATGTTCTTCTCCGTGGAACTTTGTGGTCTCTTGAATGTTTCTTTTTTTTTGTATTCACATGTCGATTAGATTGGACATAGTGATCTTCATATGTAAGTGGAATCTTGAATTTTTGATTTTTTTGTTTGACATCCAAATTGCCTCCAAAAGACTTTGTATGTGTGGATGAATAAGACTGATATGGATGGTTTATATGGATGGGTTGATATGGAGGTTTCAAAGATGCATGTTTCTGTTGATCTTGATAGGAGATAGGGTAAGTGGATGGAGAGATATATGGACCCAATATAGATGGAAGGTTTGAAGCTTTCCACTTTTGAACAAACGGACTAAGGATAGATTTGGAAGATGGAGAAGGTTGATTCTTGCATGCAAATGGGGGAATATAAGGTGTGAAATGAGTATCAACATCTTTAGAGTGAGCTTCCTAGCCAAGGATATTTTGTTTCAAATTCATCTTTATACCCATAGGATCAGGTGTATCTTTGATAGGAACCATTTTAACCAGAACCCTTGATGGTTGAGGCAACTTATTGTCATGTAAGGGATTTGGAGGAATAATGTTTTTTTGAGGTGGATATGGAGGATCATATGAAAGATATGATGGGATATGATGATCTTGACAAGGGTCTTTGTATAATGCAGGAAGAGTACCTTGCTCTTGATTTTCAATACATTTTTTAGAAATATTAAGATCTTGCTTAGGAGATGGAGGACTATGTAGCTCTTGAGATGAAGGAATATCTTCTTGGAAGAAATGAAAAGATACGAGGGGATCATCTTCAGATTGTAGGGATATGGGATCTTCGCCAAATGTTGGAGGGGATAAGATAATGTCTTGATCTTGATCATTAGTAAGACTTGTTTCTTTGTTCTTTTTATCATCCTCTTGACATGGGTCCACTCCAAAGGAAAAGATAGGAGTTTTAATATTCATGAGGGATTCTTGAAGGATTGCTCAAGAATTATCCAAAATAGGCCTTGAAGTATATGAAAGCTTAGGGTCTTTAATCTTAGGAGCATGGAATGTACTTGCTGCAAGATATAGATTATCTTGGATTTATTTTAAAGGCATCCCTTGAGGGTAGACATAGTTATTATGAAAAGCATTAGGATCTTTGTGGGATGGAGGATATTTGGATATCCTTGAAGCTTTTTCAGATAGAGGAATAGCGGAAGAAGTAGAAGTAGCATGTAGCTAATTTCTAGACAGAGGTTCATGATTTTGATCATGCTTGGGATTGGTATCTCCATTTGATAATTCATTAGCATCCTCAACTTTGATTACGACATCATCAATTAGATCTTGGATTTTATGTTTTAGCTCCATGCAATGTGCAGTTTTATGCTCATTATTTTGATGATAGGCACAGTAGGTACTCACAAATGACATTCCATGTGAGGTGGTTTGAGGCAATGTAATGAGATTGTTTTCAAGAAGCTCTACCAGCATTGTTGTATAAGATCGTCTCAAAGGAGTAAATGCTCTATCCCTTGGACATGTAGATCCACTTGAACTCTCCAAAGAGATGTTGGATTCAAGGTTATAAGGACGTTCATCAAATGTAGGATTGACATGATCCTGTGAAACAATCTCTTGATCAAAGATAGGATTACCATGAGTAGGTTTCTCCTTTTTCGGAGAATATGAAGATATGTGTATCTTATGATCATAGAGAAGAGGAAAGATTGATCTTAGTGAAGACCCACTTGATGAGATATTCTTTTCTTCTTTTAAGTCTTGAATTTCAGATTTCAAAGCTTGCATTTTCTTAGATAGGGTCTTAATGAGAATCTCTTATTCCTTGTTCTTAAGACCATAGGGTCTATCCCATGTGTTTTCAGCCATCATAAGATTTTTTTCATCAAAGTCTCAGAATAGTGCCAAAAGGATTTCTGAATTGTCCCCAAATGTGTGAGTTTGGGTTTGATGTTGCAAAGTAATTGATTCCAGCGTCAGAGGGTTAGAATGCCCTGATAGTGAGCTGGGAACCAATGAGAGTTGATTGTTTGAAGTAAGTGACTCCAGTGTCAGAGGGTGTTAGAGTGCCCTGATATTGAGATGGGAATCAAGTTGTTTAGTTGAGTGTAAAAACCACACAATTCGGGACCAATTGTAAAAATCCAAAAGGACATGCAAGGTACACTTATAAGCAAGTTGTGAAACAATGACAAATGGATTAGTAAAAGCAACAAGACCAAACTAAAGAGCCAAAATGGTATCCAAAAGTACTGAATTCTTCTAAGAAATAAGTATGAAAGTGCCCACTGTCCTAGATGTGACACTTTGAATGCAAGGTTTTTCTTAACCAGATGCGAGCCTTCTTCCTAGATATGATGCAATACTATTTTGAAGTTTGTACAAATTTGTCTAATAGAAGGGTGTGTTTGCATCTTTCCAGCAAGTGAAAAATACCTATAGACCAAGGATTGAATTTTGTTTCTTATTTGAAGGTGTTATCTTTTTAATGATTTTTAGTCATATCAAGCATTGTTGCATTGTTAAAGGGTGAACAAACACATCCTTATGCCCTATTTTCTAGGTAGAGGATGAAAATCCTTGCTTCTTTGACTTAGGTACATACTCAAATGCTAATCAAAATATGGCCATCACCAACCACACAATGGATCCAGTCATGATGCCATATTAGCCGACTCTAAATGCAAGTGAGGGCACGATATGATGAGTGTCTTGGGGCAATTAATTTTTGCCTTGCACAAGGATTATCACCCTTTCAGGGGTGTATCAGGAATTATTTCAGTTTAAGTATTGTTTATGATTGGGCAATCTGTTCGAAACTGTCTCCCATACAATTGCACAAGGAAAAATTGAGGTGCATAGTCGTATGAGGACTAAAATATGTATAGTCTCGTAAGAAAGATTCAAGCGGCTGCGCTCTACACATACCCAAGCATGTTCAAGGAATGATGTCAAAATTCCATGAACAAAACCGGATCCATCTTTTGAGGCTCTGGCATACAAGGAAGCAATTATTTATAGTGACTTGGAAGGGTTGGCGTAAAACCTGTCCTCACTTGGGTCATTCTCGGGAGATGTTTTCCTCAACCGACAGGCCCTCTACTATTAAATAAGCATACAAAGGATTGGCGAGTGTAGGACGTCTAGATTTTTTATTCCTCCGAAGAAGAAGAGCATACTCTCCTAATCTATGTCATTTTCTCCCAAAATAGAGTCAATCAAACAGTTCATTCCCTCAAGCAATGTTGTGCTTGATTTAAGATGTTCCTACTTTAGGGAAAATAGAATGCTTGAAAGTAAATTTTTGTTGTTTAATTTCCACAATATTTAAATAATTTTCTTGTTCAATTTCTGATTCCAAAACTTAGACAATGAGGCTTTTCTTGTTCAATTAATCCACAATGTTAAGTGCTTCGAGTTGTTCAATTTCTGATTCCAAAACTTAGACAATGAGGCTTTGCTTGTTCAATTAATCCACAATGTTAAGTGCTTTGAGTTGTTCAATTTTTGATTCCAAATGAATTAAACAATGTGAATTTTCTTGTTCATTCACCCCCAAATCCCTCCATAAGTGTTAAACCAACTTCTGATTTTTTTATTTTCCTTAAGAGGAAAAGAGCATAATAATCTAGTTGACTTGACACGTATTGAGAAAATGGTGTTAAGTTTTGAAATATTTAAAAAAAAAAGAGTTATTATTGAAATCAGTTAAAGATCCATGTAACCACACATGTTAGTATTGTCTTCTTATCTCCTTCTCAGAAACCTGCAAGCACTTAGTTAGGCTGTCAAAAATAGAATCACAATCACGAAAACAACCACGTTAGCAAGTTAGAAATCAAATTTGTCAATGACAGAACTCTGTACTTTTGCCCTTTGGATGCCAAACGACATTCCAGGGACCCTAAATGATACAATTTTTACCCCAAACGATAATCTTTTCCCAGGATGATATGCCTTTTATGCGAAATGATAACACAAACCAAAAATGAAAAATAAGCTACCAGAAATGATTTCAAAGCCAAATTTTACATTCTGGAAATGCAACGACAGACAATATTAAAACTCCCAGAAATGATAAGTTGCTCCTAGAAATGATAAAAGATTGACTGGAAATGATAATTTGCTCCCAGAAATAATAAAAGATTGACCGAAAATGATAAGTTGCTCCTAGAAATGATAAACTACCTACAAATTTTGAAAATGTCAAGGGCAAAGAGTAAAATTTTATAAAATTTTGAGAAATCTTACCCCATGGTGGGCGCCAGACATGTGTGTGTGATTTTTGTACCTATTAAGAGAGACACAACACTTCAATAGATCATTGCATTAGTGAAAACAAGGGGTTAGCAAGAATAGAAGACACCAAACTCGATCTATTGCTTCCTATCTAGGAGGAGTATGAAAAATGACATAATAGCCCTTAGATTATGCATATCCCAGTGAAAAATACAACCTAAGAATGGAAGATTCAAATGAAAAGTAATCTAAATATGATCAAAATCATAAGAAATGTGCGTACGAAACATGCATTCTAGCTCTAGAATGAAGATTCTCACAATACAAGGTATCAAAACTACGATGAAATATAAATCTATATGAAAATGAGTAGCATAACAATGCTTTCAACTTTTCAAAATTAGTAGCATTACAACAATCAAAAAAATAAAAGAATCTAAATTTAAGGGCCATTTGAGCTCAAAATCCTTCTTATTTATAGAAGAAATGGAGGAAGGGGAGAAGACTCTAGAAGGGATACCATTAATGAGGATGTAAGAATCATTAATTAGGAGTGTGGAAGAGAATGTGTAAGAGCCATTAATGCTTCATTTATGAAAGCATTAATGAGGTATGGGTGAGGGTTTAAGAAGCATGGGTGAGGGTTTAGAGTCAAGCTTGATAACTTTGACTTTAGGGGGAGGGTTGAATTCCTAATCATAGATTTAGGAATTTGAAAAGCTTAATGGTAGCTTAGGATTAGGATTAAGGCTTAAGGTATGTGATTAAAGAGATAGATATGGGGGAGAGAGAATGAGTGGAGGGGAGATTAGCTATTTAGGGTTAATTAGCTAATTAAGAAGAATTAGCATGTGAGAAGGGGTTGGGATGAGTTCGAACTCATGGTTGGGTAGTTGAGATTGGCTAGGTTTGAGGGAATATTAATGAAATTAATTGTTGTAATAACATATTCACTTAATAATAGGGATTTAATTAATCATTTAAGCTTTTGATTGCTTTATAATAATTAATTAGGACTATATCCAAATTGAATAAATTTAGGCTAGGGGATTGATTTTGCAAGTGATGGGGTATGATTAGGATTTAATTAATTCCTTTTAAATTAATTACCTTAGCCATGTATTGATTTGAATTTATTGAATTGAATTGATTTGATTGTACTGGCTAAAGTGATTAATGTAAATTAGTGATTAGATCACTTAGGAGATTAAATATGTTTCAAATGAATTATGCCAGCCAATTGAAGAGTTGTCTAGACATAATTGGGGGTATGATCACACTTAGGTCAAATAGGGTCTATGGTTAGAGAATACCAAATCTAGATGGTTACATGCCAATGTGCCAACTGATCTAGTACCCTTGTGATTTCTCATAACTCAACCATTCCACTTATTCTTCTTGTTAAATCTCCTTCATCAATCAATAGATATGCTACTCAAACAAATAGCAATATTCTGACCAGTTAAGGTTTGACATCAATGACAAAACAACAATTGTTTCCATTGTATCTTTCCAACAATATTTCCAACAAATAGTTGATGGCATCGTATGCATTTTTAAAGATTTAATTAATTTTAAACACACGTTTTGTTTTTATTAATTAGTTTAATTCATTTTTGAATTTTATTGACAATTTAGTAATTTTATTTAATTAATATATTACAATATCTATAAAATAATTAACTTAAGATTTATTTGCCAATATATTGTATTTTTAGGAATTAATTAATTAATGAAGTATGATGATTAATTAGGACCTAGGATTCAGGTCATATTAGCTTGAAATTGATGATTTGCATGTTTCGTTTAGGACTTAGAATTATCAAGATTAGGGTTTCTTGATATGAGATTGGGATTAGGGGTCTATGGTTTAGGTGACCACTTTTAGGTCATTATAGGTAGATCATGGTTTTTGAGCTTGCAAAGTGCTTAATTGACTTGGTGTGGGGTGGAAAAAAAAGTATTTGACCAATAGTTGCAAGGGATTCTGGTTAGATGACTTGCAGAGGATATGGTAGAGGAGGAAGGAGAGATGAAGATCCATTTGTGTTGGACATTTTAAGACAAATTCTAGCTAGGTTAAAAGTTGTAGAGATGGCCCAGAGAAGAGGTCAACATATTGAAGATTTAATTGATGAAGAAGAAGAAAGAAATGAAGAAGTAGCCAAAGGAGGTGAAGAGAAACCTGAACTTGAATAAGGAGATGATAGGTTTATAAAAGACCTAAACTACATTGAATACAAGACCCCATTTTAATCTACCTGATTATGATGGTAAATTATATTCCTATGAATTGGTAGATTGGATCACAGAGATGGAAAAATACTTAGACTATGAAGGAATAAATGAAGATAAGAAAGTGAAGTATGCTTGCACACAGTTGAGAGGACATGCATCTTTATGGTGGGAACATTTGCAGACTGATAGGAAAACAAGAGGAAATGATAAAATCAAATCATGGGATAGGATGGTGAACAAATTGAAAGCTAAGTTTTTACCTCTTGCTTACCAAATAAGTTTGTTTAGGAAGTTTTAAAACCTAAAGCAAAAGGATCTTAGTGTGAAATTATATACTAAGTTTTATAGGTTGGATATTAGATCTAGTTAGTCATATGATGATGTTGAAATGGTTGAAAATTACCTGAATATTTTAAAAACATGACTGCATTATGTGATTAGTTTGGTAAAATTACAAAGTATAGAGGAAGATTATAAATATTCTCTAAAAGCTAAAGAGAAGTTGAACAAGGGGCATTAGTAGAGACAATGAGGAAGAGGTGGAATATTTCAGATATGAAGAACCTCAAATGGTGGAAGGTCTTATTCATATCATAACACAAGCAAGACAAATTTTAAAGAGGAAGATTCATACCGAAGCTCATGATAGAAAATTTTAGAAAGGAAGTGGATAGGGTAGCTATATAAGGGATGATAGAAGAGTGTTTAAAGGAAAATGTTTCAAGTGTGGTGGAGAAGGACACCAAGCCTTTGAGTGTACTCAAGGAAATTTTGAGAAAACAAAAGAGAATAAGGGTAGATCTGCTAATGTCGACAAGGAAACTACTAAATCTTTGAATAAAATGGAGGATGGTGAAGCCTTAATGGAAAGGAGAGTCTTATATCATGAAGAAATAGAACAAGAGCCATTGTTGAGATGAAGTATGTTCAAGAATATATGAAAATAGAAGGAAAATGTTTTAAAATGATCATAGATATTGGTAGTTCAGATAAACTGGTCTCTGAAGAGTTGGTTGACAAGCTGAAGTTCCAGAGATTCAAGCATCTAAAGCCTTATCAGATAGCATGGATAAAAGATGATCATAAGGTACTATTAAGTGAACAATGCCTAGTTAAATTGAAGATAGTATCTTATCATGATGGATTTCTTTGTGATATTATGCCTATGAATGTGTCATATCTTGTTGGGTAGACCATGGCAGTATGATAAACAAGTTTTGCATGAAGGAAGGAAGAATAGCTTTACTATTGTTGCAAATGTGATGAAACAAGTATTGTTTCCTTTGATTGAGACTTCTAAGAATGAGAATTGTACTATTTTTAGAGTTTGTTTTCTTGAAGGGAGGAAATTATTGGATGAATTGAAGAGTGAAAATATGTGTTATTCATTGATCCCTAAGAAGTCTGAATTGGGAACAGAAGAAGCACACCCTAAGGAGATAAATAATTTTTTGATTGAGTATGAGGAAATAATTTTAGATAATGTTTCTGATGGATTTCCACCTATGAGAAGCATTATTCATTGCATGGATCTAATTCCTAGAAAAACATTTCCTAATAAAGAAGAAAATTGAATGACACCAGCATAGAATGAGGATTTGAATAAACAAGTGCAAGAATTATTGAAAAAATATTGATCGGAGAAAGCTTGAGTCTGTGTGCAATACCTACAGTATTAGCACCTAATAAGGATGGAGAATGGAGAATGTTCACTAATTCTAGAGCTATTAATAGGATCAAAGTGAAATATTGATTCCCTTTTCCTAGGATGGGTGATATAATGGATTGTTTTAGTGGAGCCTGATGTTTTACAAAGATATATTTGAAGAGTGGATATAATCATATCAAAATCAAAGAAGGAGATGAGTGGAAGACTACATTTATGGAAAATGAAGGATTATATGGGTGGTTGGTAATGCCTTTTGGATTGAGTGATGCACTGAGTACTTTCATGATATTAATAAATGAGGTATTGAAGAAATTCTTGGGTAATTTTGTGATTGTTTACGTTAATGACATTATTATTTTTAGTAAGAGTAGGGAAAATCATTTGTTACATCTGAGACAAGTTTTACATAGATTGAGGGAAGAGAAATTGTTGCTAAATATCAAGAAGTGTTCTTTTATGAGGGAAAAGATAGTGTATTTTGGTTTTGTGATATCTACAGAAGGATTGAAGATGGACCCTAAGAAAGTGAAAGCAATTTTTGAGTGGCCTACACCTAAGAGTGTTGGAGAAGTTAGACCATTTCATGGATTGGCTAGTTTCTACCAGAATTTTATAAGGAATTTTAGTTTAGTTTGTAATCCTATGATTGATACAATGAGAGGAGATAGGAAAGAGTTCGAGTGGATGTTGGAATCTACAATTGAAACAATTGTTATATTGCCATTGATGTCAAACCTTAACTAGTAAGACAGTTGTTATCTTGTAAAGTGTCATATCAATTGGTT
Source organism: Thuja plicata (assembly GCA_018584345.1). Taxonomy (NCBI): domain Eukaryota; kingdom Viridiplantae; phylum Streptophyta; class Pinopsida; order Cupressales; family Cupressaceae; genus Thuja; species Thuja plicata. The sequence continues at coordinate 480,234 of MU226887.1, read as the reverse complement.
GATGAAGAAGATTTGAAAAGAGAAGATAACAAGAAGACCTGATAAAATGGTTGAGTTATGTGAAGCTACAATGGGTACTTGATGAGATTTCACCTTGGTAAGGTAATATGTTGTTTATCTTTAACACCAAGTGAATTTTGGATGACTAGAAGTTTAGTCTTGACCGAGTAACTGGGAAGAAGATTAAGGAACTTATGTACATGATGAGAAAAATTGAGTATTTATCGAGTGTCAGTGAATTACCGAGTTATGTAGTGATGACCAAGCGAAAAAACATAGTATTGACTGAGTGTTAGTATTTTGACAGTTTGAGGAAGATTTGAGATCCCAGCTAACATAGTTGATTTCTTGGGATATGTGAAGTATATTTAAGATAAGGATGGTTGTTGTGGAGAATTAAATGAGAATTTAATATATGTTTAACCATTTTTATGTATGGATTCAAGTAGGGATTATTTTTAGTGGTGATTATTTGCCAATTGGTGAATATGTCCCGTCAGGCGTATAGAAATTGGCAAAAAAATGCATAGTATATTGGTTGACCGGTTCTCCAAGATTTTATAAAAGACACGTATAGTGTTTGGGTTGTTCATCACTATTTGCACATAATTTCACTATGGTAGTAGGGTTTTTCACCTATTTTTTTATTATATATTTTATTATTATTCGCCACGGATTAAGGAAGGGTGTATTTATCAAGGATCACCATTCGCCAAAGGCCCATTGTCCCAAGTGAAATTTTTATTTGCACTAGGACCCAATTCAGCATGCATCATAAATAATTGTGTTCTAAATTATGCGGGCTTTGCCAAATATTAGTTGTTATCATATGCAATTGTTGGCCCCTTCGCCAAAATTCAAAATAAGCATTTGTATATAAGGATAGTTTCAAGAGATTTATTAGTACAAAAATTTAGTTGATTCTGAGCTCATAATTGTGATTGGTAGCGAACTGAAATGACTACAAGTCCATAGTATCTTGTTTCGGTAAAATTTTATTGCAGCCTTAATTTTTTGGAGATGTCACAGTCAAAGTTAAATAGGAAGAGGACTATTGAAGGTGGAGATGTCCAAGAGAGGCCAACAAAATACAGAAATATATCCATAATTTAGCGGGGGAAGACACAATGGTGTTGGTCAAAGTGAGGAAGATACAACATCAGAGGAACCTGTACAACTTCAAGGTTCTCAACTTACACAGTAGTCTATTCAACAAATTGGGGAACCTAATAAATCTAGTTACGAAGTTGCAAAACCTTATATCTCTGACGAAGATGACCTTGAGAATGTATTTCAAGTAAATAACCAGTACTAGGATGAATCGATCGACTTTGGTGATGATGATGGTTTAATTAACAGTAACACTAAAGGGAGAGGAAAATCAAAAGAAAAAACTGATCGTCAATGGGAGATGTGCAGGAAATTTAAATTTGATTGGGCGAAAAAGTATCCATTCATTGAACCCATGGACAATACAATTGTAGGTGAGCTACTAGTAGAATGCAGATGTACAATTCGTAGTTGGAAGTATAAAAAGGAAAAGAGGTTGCATCTTAAACTAGAGACCATAGAGAAACATGTTAGTAAGGTTTACGAAACCTTAATAGTAGATGGAAAGGAAATAAAAGTGGCAATATATAAAACAAAGGAGAAATGTCAACATAAAAGGAATGCTGAGGAATATTATTTGTTTTAGACATTTAAGATGAAGCCCGGTGAAGTTCAAGGTTCTATTAATGTTATTTTTCAAAATCAAGTGAAGTAGAAGAACGCGAAAAAGTTTTTCAATTAGGTAATGTTTTCCATATTTTGAGAAGAGGGCATCCAATGACAGACTATGCCGAAATGAGTGATTTGTTACACTTTCTAAAATTTGGTAACTATCCTATCACTCATTGGTCATTAAACAGTGGATGGGAATGGGCAAGTTGTATTTCCCAGGTTGAAATAGAGGATGTATAGAGAAAAATAAAAGATTCAACCTTTATTGCATTGTCCTTAGATGAAGTTATGGCAATAGATAATACATTGTAGGTATGTAGGCATGTTTATACTATATAGAATAATGTCCACCAACCACATCTACTAACTGTTTCAAAATTGAGGGACAATATGACATCAGAAAGTTTATTTCAATTAGTAAAGACCCACTTAATTGAATATGGAGCTATGGATGAATTGACAATAGCGAATAATTTGATCCGTGTTGGAGCGGATGGAGATTCAGTAATGGAAGGTCAAAGGAATGGTTTTTGCACAAAGATGTAGGCTTCTTGTTCATGATATGTTGTTGGCATTCACTGTATGGCCCATAGGATTAATCTTTCTTTTAGAGTTGTGAAGAAGTTTCCTTCAGTAAACAAGGATGAAGATTTAGTAAGAGAGTTGTACTCATATTTTTGTCGAGGTCCCAAATGTTTTAGGGAATTTTAACACTTTTCTAATGGAATTACCAATGGAAAAAAACTTCTAAAAGATGTTGATACCAGATGGATCTCTTTGGATGGACCAGCGCATCAAGTTTTTTTCCCGAATATCAATCTTTGATTGGACTTATGTACAAAAATTGCAACAATGCAGAAAATTAGAGATGTGGTAATCTATTTTGGAGGTTAAGTAATATAGAGACACTTTTGACTTTAGTATCTCTTCTTCTCATGCTAGAAGAAATGATTTACATTATGAAAAAATCCCAGAAAAGAGCCATGTATATTGCATAATATGCTCATTTGCGTAAAATGTCTTGCCAAGCCCTCGATAATCTCTATCGAAATGACCCAAATTTATCCCATGAAAAATTTCATCACTAGCGAAAACTAAAAGATTTGGACAATCTTGATAATTATTTAAATATTATTGAAAATGGAGATTTATGTGTTTGTGTAAGGGGATTTCAGATACCAATGTACTATAGTGCCCCAAAGAAGCAAGCTACAAGATTTACAAGGGAATAGTTTACCAAGATTGTCGAGTCTATAGAAGCTAATGCAAGGGACATAGCCTATAAAGTTTCCCCTAAAATAAGATCATGATTCCCATATGAAAAAATTATTGAGGCCATGGCAATTGTGTTTCCTCAATATTGGCACTTAAACTCTAAGGAAGATTATCGTAATAGGTTGTTGACTGGTAAAGAAATTTCACAAATCTGTAGAATTCAATGGAGTGACTATCAATGGAATTTTAGATGAGGGTCTTCTTAGACATCAATCAGGCACTTTTTCAAGGAATATGAAGCATCAATATCAATTAATGCATAACCCACATGAAGAGGGCTCAGTAAAAAGTATTTGGATAGAACTAAAACAAAGCACAATGTTGTGTGACGAAATTTTAGAGTTCTTCAAGCTTGTTGATCTATGTCAAACCATGATATTGGGTTTGGTGGAGGATGAGAGAGTTTTCAGTGCTTTGGGCTTCCTAAAATCAAAGCTAAGAAACAAACTAGACAAGAATTTGGAAACATGATTGAGGATCTATACATCTAGGTATGATGTCAATACTTTTCCTTATCAAAAAGCAATGGAAATCTAGAAGAAAAGATGCAAAAGAAGAGGGTTGGGCAACACCATTGACCAATCTCTGACTTTGAGTGGGACAACCATAGGTGGTGATGGGATTGAGATTCATAGAAGTGGAGGTTAGAGTGAAGAAGACGCAAATGAAAAATGAAGAGAACAATGAAGGAACTGGAATACCAGAATTAGATGATGATGAAGACACAGAGATGAATTGGAAAATTTAGGAAATTTCTGCTAAATTAGCAATAGCAATCAATAGTTATTTTTTGAACTTATTAACTACTATATCCTATCATTCAATGTTCATTTTAGAAAAGAAAGATTGTATTATGTTTCATCATTAAAATTTGAGAACAAAGAGTATCATTATTGTAGTTTGTATCATATCATCAATGATCATTCATATTTGAATTTGAAATTTCTGAATGAAATTTTGTATTCCAATAGCATATAATAGAGTAAATCAACTAAGAATAACTGAATAAAATAGATTAACTAAATGTACATTAAATTGGAAAACATGAAAATTAGATAGAGCACAAATTTTTTTGTATTCATTTGCAATACATTACAATTTACAGTAGTTAAAAATTTAGAGCAATCTTTGTAGGCCAGTCCAAACATCCTCTTATCGCAAAACAATTTGGTTCATAGTATAGTCACACTCTTGCAACTTCGTTAGAAATTCATATTTGGAAGTGTGACTTGATAGAATTGTTGCTTCTAAAACTCCATTCAAAGTTCTCACTAGTTTGATGAAAGCAAGGAATGTATCCGGAGATATGTCTGTAGGAAGAAAGCATAAATTAGTATTTATTTTGTCCTGCAACCTTATTTTGTAAGTTTCTCTTCCAATGAACTTATTTGCGTCAAATCCCTTAGGAAAACCAAGACTTTCCAAATTCACTTTCCTTTGTTCCATCTTTGTGATCTTCTTCTTATCTATTCCATCCAATTCTTGTGCTTCTCATAGCTTCTCACATTTTCGAATGATACTTGATAACTTTACTAAGGCATCAAGGCGGGTGCTAATTCCCTTGTTTGATAGATATCTATCACTCTTACTATAGATTTATTGCATAATTTCTTTTGATTTTTTTTCTTTCTTGAAAACATCTATGTGTTGTTCAATGTTCTTATGGAGCTTCAAATTACATACTCTTGTGCTTTGAAGCATTTCAAACCACTCAAACAAGCTATGAGTCATCCCCAATATTTGGCCCCAAATGTGTCCTTCAGTAATCTTCACTAAATTATTACTAGTATTTTTTAAAGTTTGAATTGTATTATTGGCCTTCTTTAGTTCTTCTTCCATTTTTTCACAATTATTTTTCTCTTCCACTGCTTTGTGTTCCCAATGATTGGCTTTATCCACCTGAGAGTCCAATTGCTTTTGCAATTCCCAGTTTGAGGCAACATTTCTCTCCATGGTTTTAAATAACTTTTGTGAAGTGACTCTTTCTTCCTCTAGTTTTTTACTAATTTATTCCAATTTTCCCCTCAGTGCCTTCAGCTCTGCCTGCTCATGTTTCTTCACTACTACCTTCACATGTTCCTGCTTTGTATTTGCTGATGTAGAGGTCCATTTTTTAATATTTTTATGTAATTCTTTCAAACTATTCTCTGAAGCTTTCCTCTTTTCTTTTTCATTGGGAATGTCTCACTGTAACTTTTCTATATTTTCTCGAGCTTACTTTTTCTCTCTTTCCAGCTTTAGCAGTGCAATATAGACCACTTGGTTTGTAGACTTTGACACATTGATTTTTTCCACATTTTTAACTTTGGAAAAATCCATTTGGAGAGTGCTAACTTGAAATTTAGACAGATCTATCTGACTCTTTGGTGAGTTTCCATATTTTTTGGGTGGAATAACAACCATGAACTTCATTATGTCTCTGTTTGGGTCATATGTTGGAAAAAATTTGTTGGATGTAGGTTGTTCCTCTACAACTACAGTAAGGGCACCAGTCAGCAATGTCTTCTTTATTTCATTATTCTTGGTTGTTGTTTCTACAAATTTATTATAGAAATCTTTGAAACAAAAATCTGGTGTTGCAGAAGGATTTGAACATTTGAAAGGTGAACCACAGCTTGCAATGCATGTTGATCTAGGTAATGTTGTTTGAGTATTTAAAATTTTAGAGGGTTTTGCTGAACCTGAAATTGAAAATAGTTTTTTAGGATCGAGTGTCACTATCAATGATCTGGGAACCTTTTTCTTCTTGACACTATCTTCTTCTATGAGATTCTCTGTAGATTCTAGTGGCCTCTTTAGAGAGGGAACTTGTTGTATAAGTTTCCCAATCCCACTAGCACCAGTACCACTACCAGACCCAGTAGCAGTAGATTCTCCAATCCCACCCATGCCAATGGATTTTCATGTGGGTATAGTGGTTCCTGATGAATCTAATGTGTCCACTCCAAATCCAAACCCAAGGCCTGCACCATGATCATTTTTTTCTGTGACAATTGGAATCCATATGCCTTCTCTTGTGGGACCCAAACCACCACCTTCATAACCCACTTTTTCCACAATGATTGCCCCTTTTTCATATACTTGTTTCTCGTAGTCCCTAAATCCACTCTGACTCCCTAGAGTAAATGCAATTGGTGGATTATCATCCCCACTATCTGGATTACTATTTCCGTATGCCATGTTAAGATTCTCCAAATTCCATAATTTTCTAAACTCTATATCCTTGTCTATTTCATCCAGATCTGCACTGGTCTTTGGTTCACCAAGATCCTTTCTCATACTCTAAAATTCATTCATTTTTCGTTTGAGTCCATTTTCTATCCTTACAATCTGCTGCTATTTTCTTTGGTATTTTTATGTTTGATGGATGAGAAAAATTTTCATAGAAATTGCAGGACATTCTAGGTTTTACAATGCCCTAGTTTATTGATGTCATAATTTGTGATGACAACTGTTCAACTAAATTTTTCTCCTCAACATAAACTTTCTCCATCTCTTTTGTAACGTCATCTCAACTATCCTTGTTTTTCAACTTCTCTAGCAATGGTTTACTTTCATGTTGAAATAAGTTTGCAGAGTTCTTATTAGCAAAAATCATTGTTTGAATGATGTTGAGTGGATCATACTTTCAGTACCACTCTAAATCAAATTGAAAAATTTCTAAAAAACATTTTTCCACTTTGAATGCCTTTCTGTCAAATGTTAACCTTCCAATTGAGAAAGGTAAGGAAGGGAATATGCTCTTCTTTGACTGTCCAGGGAAGATTATATCTATGCTCTCTAGTTGTAGTATATATTCTACTGCAAACACCCTGTCTGTCATATGCATTGGAAGTTTCTGGGGTTGTAGTTCTGATCCATAAAACCTTAGCATAGTGTATTCTTCCATTAAGTACCAGTCAGCCAATTGAATTGTGATTCTAAGTTGGATGGAATCCCTACATGAAGTAGACAGTCTGGGCATTGGATTTCTTGTTAATTTTTTGTACAATGGTGCCAAGAAGAAGTCTACAAAATTACTGCAATTCCTTCTATTACCATACATCCTTATCTGAGGTGTCCAATTATATATTGGAGTACCTTTTGGTTCTATCCCCCTTTGAATTTCAATATTTTTGTTGTTGCTCATTAATATTACAGCATGCTTGGATAGCAGAAGATAACACAAGTAGGTTGTGAACCTAAATGTCTTAGGATTACCTCTTTTAATGAATGCTAATTGTTCTTGCATTGATTGAACCACATGTCCAACAAAACTATATCTTATTGGTTCATTGACACAATGGATATCCCAAATCAATTGAAGATTGTTGGCACCCACTTCCCTATTGTTTTCCAGTCCCAGGCAAAATCCTAGCGAGGATATACTATCCTAAACTCATGGCACAAAAATGTTAAAATTATAAGGAGGCTTATGGTTCTCACCCAATGAAGCCTTTGCCTCTGCAACTATTAGACCCTTTATAAATGAATATTTTGCGTTTGGCATGACTGCCTCATATTGCTCTGCCAACAATCTGAGGTCAATATGGACATTATAGTTTTGTTGGTCAAACCCTAGGTCTAACAAACTGATACATTATTCCTAGGTTATTGATAAAATTTCTTCTTGATTATTTTTATTCACAATTTCCTTTTTTTCTTCATCATAATTTTCTACAAAAACCAAGAAAATTTTTGGGTAAGGGAAAACTTCAGGTAACAACATGCAACCCAAACCTACATCCCACGAAGAAACTTTATTCATTTTTGCACCTACTGCTGGATTAAATTTTATAAATTCAGACCTCTTTGGCCCAGTTGCCTTACTACACAATGTATGTTTAATTGATATAACTCTCCTTTCACTGTCGATAGCAGGATCATAAACATCATGATACTCATCAGTGAAACTAGGGATTTCTACTAGTTTTCTATAGTCTATTAAATTTTTCCCATTTGCTTGCCCTTGGCTTGATTTTTCGCTTTCCCCATTGTTTTTCGGAAGAATAAAAAAACATAGAATTACAGATATTTACTAAAAAAATCATAGATAATAACTAACTAATTAAGAAAATCCCAATTTAATAAAACCCCAATTGTACATGCAAGAATTAAAATTTCAAAATCAAGTTAAACAAAATTTTTGACATTATGAAATCGGGATGCATCAGGCTATATATCTTATCTGAAATTAAATTTTGAAATCTGGATAGATAGAAGTTAGAACGGCTAAGGCTCTCACAAATTACAGTCTCAAAATCTTTGGCGACAATTCAACAGTTCTTTTTAGCTCTACTGCTACGAGTCAATAGATTTTTAAAAAGGAAATGTTAAAAACCTTTAGTTAAATGTAAAATTTAAACCAAATTTTTGGAATCCTTTTAATGTTTTATCTTCACATGATATAATGGTACGTAATCTTTTGGATGAATTACACATGTCACATTTCAGGAGCGAGTATTCAGAAAAGGTTTTTGAAACCCATAGTACTTCTGAAATACAACTTCAACTGTTCATCTCTCGTAATCCAATGATTGTTAGGATTTTAAAATATTAATAATTTAATACACAGTAATGAATATAATCATTAACTATATTCACTTAGAATTCATGCATTCAAGAATACCTTATCCATGAAATTTGAACCAGTCACCATTAAATGATAAATTTTGGAAACATTTAATTATTACATGAAACAAAAGTGCAATTCAAATTTTTTATATTATATTAGGCAAAATTTCAGTACAAATTTACAATTCAATGAAATCCATAGGTCATATTTATTAACGATTCTTATAATCAAAACAAAAAAGAAAAGCACTTCCAATTTCTTAAAATATTTTCATATTTTTTTAAACATACATGATTACAATTTACATCATTGGCAAAACCCTGGTAAGCTACTACCACTAGATGGAGACATAGTAGAGACTAGGTAGACTCAGGAACAGGAACAGGGACAGGGACAAAGAGAGACATAGTCAAGGACTATCTGGCTGAGGATCCCTTCCTTCTGTGTGGAACTTTGAAGAGAGTATAATCTCAGAGAATTCTTCTAGCCATTGATAGTCCTCGGTTTCCTCCAGATGGTGCCACTTCTGGAAGAAATCCCTCCCAATATGTGCCCACTTTCGATGACGCATGAGCTGCTCAACATCAAGGTTTAGTAGAAATGGTTTCTTGGGAACATTTACTCTTGGTTGTAGAATCCTAGGCAAATTATTTTCCCAAGGAATTCCAAATCCAATTTTTGCAAATACGACAACATTCACATCATCGTAGAGGTACTCTTCTCTGAAAAATTTCCTCAAAAGCATGAGAATATCCTACTTTTCCCCTAGGTCCAATAGAGATTCCAAGAACCAAGACGAAATGTCAATATTAACTCTATGCCTATTTTCACTCTCGAGAAATTCATGTCCCAGCACCATACTTATTGCCTCCTTGGTAAAGGCTCCCAACTCCATAGCAACAGATGCCAGGATTGGGTCTGTGACCAGTCCTAAAAAGGCCTTCTAATCCTCCAAGGTAGTTCATCTTAAACAAATTGGAGTGTCCATTGAAAATCAAACCAATATTAGTATTCTAATTTTTGACAAAAACCAAAGAGAACCTAGCACTTGCAGACTATTTTCACAAATCTACTTTCACAATCATAAATTAATGAGCGTAGGTCATCTATTTATAAGCCCTGATAGAAATTCTTTGTTTGCCCTAAAGATCTAATTAATCTATAAGTTAAATGGCAACTGTCCTTCAAAAACCTCCAAATCTTTCATATTTAATGCAACAGTGGGTGAAATTGGAAAACAACACTTATCATAAGACATTTGCTATCTTGGGAATAACTAAGGCTGAAAGGATCACGTCACACAGGTGGATATAATAATTCCTTATTATAAAAAACTTGAAACCTGTGCCCACTCCATAGAAACAATAAGAAAAGTATGTTAGCTGTGAAATGGTGGTAGGAAATGAAGCTTTACCATTGACGTAAGATCATTGAATGCTTAAAAAGAAATGTCCTTAGATGACATGATGTTTTCATTTAAACCTTAACTTTAAGGCATTATTCTATCAAGGTAATGAATAGATAATGATGTCACACATAGTTGTCATTGAAATTGAAAGGCTCCATCTAAGAAGCCATTAATTGACATTAATTTAATTGATGTCATCTACTCATCACCATTAATTAATATTTCTATCTAATATGACTGAAGATTGCCAAAAGAATTCTGCTTTTTTGGTGTCAGAAAATGAGGTCACGGACTCACACGTCCATTGGATTACAACATATCAATGGCCAAAGGTGAATTTTGGGCCTATTGTTGGTCTTCATAATCTTTACAACAAACTCTTGGCAGAGTCATGACACGTGGTATGATTTATCGTGGGCTTATTGGTACAATCAATCATACCACGTGTCATGATTCCACCGAGAGTTTTCCGTAAAGATTATGAAGACTAAAAATAGGATTGAAATTGACCTTTGGTCATTGATATGTTGTAATCCAACAGATGTGCGAGTCTATGATGTCACAGTGATGGGACCTGATGCAACTTCAACATCAAATCAGAACTATTGGATTAAGAGAGATGAAGGGTGGAAGGTGCATTTCGAACAGAATATGGTGACATAAATCTTTTACTAAAACTCTCTCCGGAATCATCACATGTGTCATTCTTTGAGAATGAAAAATTAGGAGGATAAATTTAATAACTATTTCCAATTATTATATCACCATACCAACTATACAACTATTGTATTAAATCGCCATGTTTATATGTATTTTTGAAAAACATTTTCCTTGATAAATAAATTAATTACAATATTTGGAAAATAATTTTGCCATAATTTATCAGTATAAGGAAGTCTGATTCACCAATTAAATTAATAATTTTCCTATTAAAAACATTTTTAGTCGCCATATTTTTATAAAAATGGTATATGTTATTAAAAAATTCACCAGCAAATATCCATAATTTGAAACACAATTCGTCGTCAATATTAAAAAATTCCCTCGAAAAAACATGTGATTCACCACGATTTTATACTTTTTGGGAGGGGGGGGTTTCTTAAAGTTATCCCTGGATTCAAGAAGGATTTTTAGGATGTATTCTATAAGGTATATGGAAAACAAAATGTTGGAAGGATTCATTGGATCTGACATAACCCTAAGATCGATGGTAATGATTAAGTGGAAAAAGGTCTAGCTACCTTATCAGAGAGGTATAAGATTAGCCTAATTACAGGTTATGGTGTGGAGTGGTTAATTTAGTTGATTGGAAAATCTAAGAAGAAGGTAGAGAAGGCTAAAAAGAGTAGAATAGGACTGCACAGTGGTGATTTCTTGATGGATTTCCAAGAAGATCTAAGAGATAGAGATGACAATGGAGGCTAGTCAATGAATTATCATTTCAGCGAAAGTGGATCTATATTTTCAAATTGAGTTGTATGTTTCAGATCACATTACTATTACTTTATAACCATTGTATCAGTGCAAAATTCTTTTAAACAAGGTTGACCTAACAGTCATATTGTAAATCCTTTAATCAAGGTGATATTTTATTGGAATGATCTAAGCCCTCTAATCGAGCTCATGTTTAATAGGGTGATTATATCCTTTAACAGGGTTGGCTCCTCATAGAGCTCACTTCAGAAGAGTAAAAAATTGGTAGCATGTTACTAGTGATTTTTCCCATATTGGGTTTCCATGTACAATCTTGGTGTCATACTTGTGTGAATGATATTTGATGTGTTGTACTGTTAAGAGTTTTATATTCTGCAAGTTGATTACTTTAGGACACTGAACAACAAGTTTATGTTACTAAGTATATATTATAGAGACCGAGTGGATTGTTGAGTAGATCTAATTTTGTGAAAGCAATTGAAATTTCAATTGGTACTTCTAGACCTAAGGATAACTGATTCACCCCCCCCTCTTAGTTATTCTAAATCATTCTAACAGTGGACACATGCAGTAGATAAGTGTTTTGAGTTGTTGAAACAGGAGGTAATTGAACAACCTCTGTTAGCTTTACCATATTTCAATAAAGTATTTCAAGTGGACTGTGATGCAAGTGGAAATTTACAATCAAATCAATGTTAAGTCAAGAGGGTAGACTTGTTGCTTATTTGAGTTAAAGTTGAATGATGCTAAGAGAAGATATTCATTTTATGATCAATAATTTTATGTCATAGTTCAAGCTTTGAAGAAGTGGACACATTATTTGTTGCCTAAGGAATTTGTGTTGTATAGTTATCATCAAGCATTGCAATATTTGAATAGTCAAGGTAAATTGAATCAGAGACATATGAGATGGGTTGAATTTTTGCAATTATACATTTGTGTTAAAACATAGGTGTGGTAAATCAAATAAACTCGTTGATGCTTTGAGTAGAAGAAGAAATTTTCTGACCGAAATGAGAGTTGAAGTATTTGGATTTCATGAATTGAAGACTTTGTATGAGGATGGCCCTAATTTTTCCAAACCTTGGAAATCTTGCAGAGAACCTGTTGTAGAAAACCAAAGAAAATGGTTGGAATATTTTGTTCAAGATGGTACATGTTATTTAAAGGAATTCAATTATGTATACCAAGGAGTTCTATGAGGGATAATCTAATTAAGGAAAAATATTATGGAGGATTAGGTAGAAATTTTGGTATTGATAAAATAGTGTCTTTGGTGAGTGAGAATTATTTTTGGACTCAGATTCCTAAGGATGTCAGGAAGTTTATTCAAGGATGTAGAGTTTTTCAAGTTGCAAAATAAAGTAGCCAAAAGCTGGATTGTATACACCTTTGACAATGCCAAATAGACCTTTGGAGGATATTAGAATGGATTTTGTACTCGAGTTACCGAAGACACAAATATGTAATGATTATATATTTGTGGTGGTAGACATATTTTATAAAATGTCACATTTCATTCACTATAAGAGGACAACATATGCAGTACATATAGATGACTTATTTTTCAAGGAGATTGTGAGTTCGCATGGATTTCCTAAGAGTATAGTTTCAAATAGACATAGTAAATATGTTGGTTATTTTTGGAGGACACTTTGGAAGAAGATGAAAACTTATTTGAAGATTAGTTCTACATTTGTTCCATAGACTGATGGACGAATAGAGGTAGTGAACAGGAGTTTGGGAAACTTATTGAGGTGTTTGATTGGAGAAAAGCCTGGAAATTCAGATTTAATCTTAGCACAAGCAAATTTTGCATATAATAATTTAGTGAATAGGAGTATAGGGAAGACACCATTTGAAATAGTTACTAGTTTTAATCCTAAGGGAGTCTCATAATTGAGGGATATTAGTCATGGAAACAAGAGGAGTGTTGAAGCAGAAGAATTTGCAAAACACATGAATCGATTATATATTTAGGTAAAAAATCATTTGGAGAAGATGAATTAGATATATAAGGAGAGATCAGATATGAGAAGGAAGCATAAGGAATTTTATGTAGGGGATGAATTAATGGTATATTTAAAGAAGGGTATATTTATATTTGGAACATATAATAAGTTGAAGATGAGGAACTTTGGACCGTGTAAGATCTTGAGGAAATTTGATTCAGGGAATTCATATGAAGTGGAGTTACTAGAGGATACAAACATTTCACTTATATTCAATGTTGTAGACTTGTATGAGTATCATGAATCATATTTTTATGAGGGAAATGGATGAAATGTTGAACATGAGTTTCCTAAGAAGTAAAAGGATGAGATAGTAGAGATTTTGGATAGAAGAATTAGTATAACTACCAGAGGTAAGCACTATATGGAATATGTTGTCAATTGGAAGGATAGACCAATGGAATATACTTCATGGATTTCTCATGCTGAGGTTGACCATCTTGGTTTTCCTTTAGACCCCAAAAAGTGAGAGGATCACTTTTCAAATAACCTTGCGTGTCTGATACATGAGCATCATGGGATCTTGTCAATCTTTCATCAACCAAAAAAACATTTATTTTTATTTTCATGTTTGATCAATCTCTGAGTTTCTTTCTGCAATCTTCCAGTTTTGATCTTTTTCACTTGCAATCCTTATAGCATGTTATTTATATCATGTTGAACCTTTTTCTAGGTTCACAACTCATTTGGTTACTCCGCATATAAGATCTTACTAATTCTTGGTAGGATTTTTTTGTTCTTCCTATTTTCTGTTCGGTTTGTGTTATTTGATATTGTGAAGGATTCGCCTGATTGGAAAAGCTTGCTGACTTATTTATCAATGATATTGTGTTTGTGACTGACCTACTTGAGGGATTAGGATTTATATTTATTTAATTGGAAATGGATCCTGATGATTTGGGTCCTGACCTATTGTTTGTATTATGTTTTCTTCCTCATTGGGAAATGTAATCTTTCTAGGCCAACCTAATGTTTGTGAAGGCTTTATAAGATTATGGATTTGTTCCTAAAGGGGAATCTTTCATAATATTATCTTTTTGTAGCTGAAGGATAAGGATTTAATAAGGATTTATGATTGTAATCAGGCATGTATGTCCACCATCTATGACTGCATGTTGTAGATCCATTGTGTATGATTTTCTGATGATAATAAAAGAATGATCTTGTATATCTCTGTTATTTCTTATTGATTATGTTGTGTGACTCATGACCAAATATACCCTCATTACCAGAGTAATTTTTAAGAAACCCCCACTTCATAAAAGGTATAAAAAATTGGCAAAATGTGTAAAACTACCAAGGAAAATATTAATTTTATTGGCAAAAAAATTTTGTTTTCAAAGAAAAAATAATAATCTCAATTGGCGAATCATTCAGGGTCCCTGAAACTATGTGAAAAATATGGGTCAATTGTGTTTTTTCCCAAAACTACAAAAATATATATTGACAAATAAAAAAAATATTAATAGTATAACATTAATTTTTTGGGCGAATTGATTCATTTTGCTAGACCAAAAAATATATATTGGCGAATAAAAATAATTTTCAAAGTTAAACATTAATTCTAAGGGCGAATTGAATTATCTACGCGTAAACATGTGTTGTGCTTTTGTAGGTTGTATGCATTTGATTATGCCCCATCTCCCATGGAAGTCATCTCTTTGATCACCATGGTCGCAAAGATTGGTTGCCTTGTTCAGTATTTTGTTAAGCATTATACTCAACAACATTATCCCACATTGATCTGAGAACTGAAGTATTGATTAATTATATTGGGCCTTTTAGAAGATGTGGCTTGCAAAGTGGATGGTAGGGCCCAAGGTCTTAAAGAAAACCTTTTGGTGACGCAGTAGCTGACAAGGATAGATGATGACTTGGAATACTAGACACATGGCGGTATGTCATGATCAGTAATTAAACCTCAACAAAGATCAACGGTTGGTGTGATTCCGCAATCAAAAAGTGAAAAATCTTTACCCATTGTGGAATCATGCCTAGCTAACAAGTGTCTGCTGACATCTCACCTGAGCAGGGCCAAAACAATAAATCATCAAGAAGATCAGAGTTAATACTATGGTGGGAACGATTCCATGATGAAAAACTAAGTGACCTTTATCCATCACGGGATCACGCATTGTCACCATGTGTCTCGGGCCCGTAAGTGCTCTGAGTGATGAAGAAAGATCCACAATTAATCTTCAATAGAGATCAATGGTGGGTGTGATCCTCTAATCACAATTTGCATGATCTTTATTCTTCACAGGATCACACATTAACAACACGTGTTCTAGACCCACAAGTTTTGAGTAGCAAAGATGGGAAGATCTACGATTGAAACATGACAAAGATCAACGGTTGGCGTGATCCCGCAATCAGAAGTTGCATGATTTTTATTCTTCATGGGATCACACATTAATGACATGTGTCCCAGGCCTACAATTTCTAAGTAGTGAATATGGGAAGATCTGTGTTTAAAATACAGTGAAGATCGACGGTTGGCGTGATCCTGCAATCAGAAGTTGCATGATTTTTATTCTTCACGGGATCAAGAATTAAAAAAATGTGTTATAGGCCCACAAGTTCTAAGTAGCGAAGATGGGAAGGTCTACAGTTAAAACATAGCAAAGAGTGACGCTTGGTGTGATCCCTCTATCATAAGTTGCATGATTTTTATTCTTCATGGGATCACACATTAATGACACGTGTCCTAGGCCTGCAAGTGCTCTGAGAAACAAGATAGTGGGCACAACAGTTGGTGGTACCAGATTAGTCAAGCAGGTTGATGAGGATGATCATCATTTTTGAAGCAATTTAAAGTACACGCTAGTAAAGCCCTTTTCTTTTAGCAGGTGGGCATGATCAATGATGGTGTTTTATGATCAGAAACTAAACAATGGTATTCTAGGTACGATAAAAAATTGAATGTCTTTTATCCATCACTGAATCATTCAATAGTTACACGTGTCCTCAATGATGAAAAGGATAAAATGTTGGGGTGGCAGTGTTGACATGGATTTATTTGTCATTTTAATAGTTTAATTATATTTTTTCCATTTAGGGGTTTATCTATTACTTGATATGTCATTATCATCTTCCATGGAGGGTTTTGATGATGGTGAGTACCATGGCTCCATCTGTTGATGTGATAATGTACTGATCTTGAAAATAGGGCTTTAATCATGAACTCTCGATGATGACAAAATGTGATTTAACACACATAGACATTATAACACAGAAATTTGACCAGAAGTAGAACCATAGAAGTACAATTTAAAATTTTCAACTTTACAGTTTACTAATAATTCAAGAAACATGTCACTACTGATAATACAATATAAAATATGTCTTCGTTCTGAATGAGTATGAAAATTTCTAAGAAATTAGGAATTCATTATCCTTCAAATTTCAAGAATCAATATAGTTACAAGTTAAACAAAATAAGAGATTGATAAAAGATTGGGCAATCCAGGCAAGGGAAATCCAGGCAAGGCAAGGATAGGAGGATTAATAAGAGATTGGGATGGTAATTCTCTAGGATTTTTTGATGCTCCTTTGGTAGTCCAAACTAATCATGTTGTTGAAGCTGTTAGTACTCTCAAATTTGGCACAAATTTGGAGTGACCAATTGAAATTTTCTATAAGGCAAGGTGAGTACCCCTAAATTTTTTTGTGAAAAGGCTTAGTTTGAATGCTTATAGAAAGCACCCTGATGATTTTCATGTTATACCACTTGGGAAGTGGGTTAAACACCTTTCATTTGACATATGCAGTAGGTTGCATCTCCTAAATTCAAATCTGACATGTTTAGGGAGTAGTCATTTTGAGGTGTTCACTTAAATCTGCATTTTTGCCTAAGTGTCACTTTGTTGTAACAAGCCTATTTTGCATCTGAATATCTTACATCCTTTTAGGTTTCATGGGTCACTTCTTTGGTAATGTTTTACATGTATGACAAAGAGCTTATGTTTTAAATCCTAAGTCATTTTGAATCCATTTGATAAGTTTTTAGAATCCCCAAAGTTTGTCTTGCAAAACTGTCTTGTTTCTCTGTTATACCCAGATTTCCAAATAGCCTACTTTGAGGTCTTCCAAGATGTATCCAGTTGAATTCCCTGCACAATTGAGTTTTCCCCTATGTTACAAAAATGAGATTGTACCTACCTAAAAATTTTTAGACTTGTACCAATCTAGTTGTCCACTTTCCCAGCTTAATTCCAAATCCAAATTCTGTATATTTACTGAGTGCAAAATCAGAAAAGTTGTAAGGTGCTGACTTTGCGGACTTATACCAGTTGATCAATTCACTTTTAAATCAAGTTAACTGAAGTTTCATATTACCTATGTGGAGGTGAAATTATGTTCAAGATTCCAGATTGTGAGGGTTTCTTTTGCTAAGTTTATGAAATCAAAATCAAAGATAGTTTGTGCAGTTTGCAGTGCAGAACTAAATGAAGTTTACAGAATGGTCATTTTCAGAGAGTGATAACTTATTGTCTGTAAGTGGTTTTCAAGAACTGATTTTGGCACCATTCTCATTACATGTAAATATACTACCTAATCTTGTGGTGAAGTATCAGATCATGTTATGGTAGTTTTGCAATGGCTGATCTAAATGAAGTTTATGCTATTTTGACATTTGCACTTGCACAATATTCTGAAACTGTTAAAGTTTGATCAATTGCATCTTTTACCTGAAGTTGCATCCGACAAAACCATTTTTCATGGATAATCAATGTGAATGAATGAGTCATTCTGTCAAGTGACAGATCTTCAAGAAGTGATATGATGTCTTTTCAAGTTGCATTTTTGGTAGTGCTTGCATAAGTTTGAATACTTTAAATTGCAGAATATAATAAAGTTGCCCACTTTGCATTTTATTATCTTTTGGCCTGAATCTTTTCAAGGTAATCCAATTGATGACAATTTCTCAGATTCTGGAGAAAAATGTGTGTTCCAGTTCCCATAGTTACAAAGAGTCATTCAGTCAATTTTTTAAGGGGTATCTTAGAGGCAGTTTACATATTTTTAATATTTTGCAGAAGTGATTAAAATTGGATTTGAATGGTTTTGAATTTTCACTTTTTGGGCATATTACTGAGTGATCAATAATCATGTCAATATGTAATCAAGGCCCCACGCCTGGACTTCCTTGGGATAATCCTTTGAAAGTGTACATAAGGTATGAGATCTTTGGAGGTTCCAGAATAGTAATGCACATTGGTTGTTTGATAGCCTATGAAATATGAAGAGAAAATAATGCAATGTAAAACATGGAGTCATCACATTTAAAATATTTCATTGCAAATACAATTAGTATTTGTAAGTTAAAAAAAAAAGAGCTTGTGCAGGGTGTAAGCATAAACAAGGCATGTTCATTGTTTTGAATGTTTTAATGTCTACGCATGAGACCTTAGAGGAGAGTTTGTACATCCTTTACCAGGATGGTCGAGAGGGTATTCAATGGATTCCTCCAGGGTACATTCAATGCACAGCTATGTGTCTATTTTAGATATTGAGGATGCAAAGGATGGAAATGGACGTGCAACCCCATCTTTGAAAGAGTCAGAGTCTTCTAGCTATTGTCTTCCTCCAGCAAATATAAGAAAGATTGTTGATGCACCCCTAACACCTGCTTTGTCTTTTTCTCCACAGTGAGATAAGATTTTATTTCTCAAAGTGCAATTCTTCACCTCCTTTCTTAGATCTTGCAAGACCGGAAGGGAAGCTTGCTGGATATTATATTGATGGAAAATTATAATATGTATATCATTTTACACTGGGATAGGAATCCATAAAATGATGGATTTATGACTCTACATTAGTTCTATATCATACCTTCAACTCAAAGATAATCTCCAAAAAGGCCATTGATTCCATCGGGCGCAAGGCATTAAAATCAAATACAATTTCAAAATGAAATAACTACTTTCTGCGAAAAATTTGAAGCAAGAAGTTTTTCTTTAAAGATACATTTAAACAAGTGACATTTGTTACCTAGTGCTTTGCACACATTGGGAATAAGTATATGGAGGATTAGAGGCAGCTCACGCAGTATGAGAAAAGACATTTGAAATGTCAAAACAATGCATTGCAATTTAAAAATGAAGGTAATAGACAGATCTTTTAAAAAAAAAAGGGATTTCAAATTACCAATACAAAGACCCATGTGGAGAATAAGATATATCATTGATAGCTTGCGCAATCCAGTTTGAAGGAGATGCCACGCTGACTATGGAAAGCAAGTATAACAAAGGTATTCAAAGCTTAAACAAATATAGTCCTAGCATCCAGCACAGGAGTGAGCATAATGTTTTTTTTTTTTTTAAATGCATTCAAACCATATTTAAATCCACATGGAAGTATGTTGCGCAGCTTTGATGAGATTGCCACACTGTTTTGGGGGGACAATGCCAATGCAATGGCAATTTCAAATTGATTCCAAACAAAGTATAAACTCAGATGGTGTTGCGTAGGAGTGGCTGAGAGGATTTTTTAAAAATTGCATAAAGTAAATGCAATGGAAAGTGTAAGTCTTTAAAATCCCACGCTGCAGTATTAAAGGAGGATGTTGAAAGCTTTAAAAATGTTAAATTCCAAATGTATTTTCAAAGACAAACACAAAGAGCCATCACTTGTTGTGCTAAGTATGAAGGGAGTTTTAAAGTTTGAAATTAAATGTAAATAACAAAATGGTGAGATGATTTTGGTTTAGGAGCCCACACCATATTTTGCTGGAGGTCCTCAAACATATGTTTTTTTGGAGATATAAACTACAATGCAAAGTCAATTTACAGTTTGCGCAAGACAGAGGAAATAGCAAATGGAGAAGTTTTCTTTAAAGTTTTTAAGTTAAAATTGCAAAAGTGAATCCATAGGAAGGGGTGCATAGCACTATGGAAGAGATTGGAGGTCTGAACCAGCAAGAAGATATGGCCATTGGTGAGCAGCACTTGGAGGAAGTCTCAGAAAGCTTGAAAATATACACAGAGATTTATCCCACATGCATGGGGCTGCGAAATTATTTAGTATTTATATACTAAACCACTTACATTATAATGTGAAGAAAGAACCAAGAGACCATCGGGTGGGCCTCTTTGCTAGAGAGATTAAGTGCATGGTGGGCCTCATTATTTTGGAGCAAAAATGAATAATGCTTTAAAACATTCAAAAACTTAGTCCCACATTGCCCCCAAAATGGAAAAATAAGATGTTCAAAAGGAAAGAGGCAAACATAAGAAAATATAAAGAAGAGCAAGAGACTCTCTTCATTTGTATATTCAGGTGACTTGTGCATTGGGATGCATTCGTGGAGAATAGTTGGCAATGCATTGGGAAGTGTACCCAAGTGACAAGGAAGAAATTTTGCAGACAAGTGGTGCTGATGGTGACGAGGCAAATGGGACATGTGGCTGCGAAATGTGAATTCACATGAAGATAAACACTAGAGGAGATAACTGCTCTGACCAGGAGATAACCACCATTCACGTGGTTGCTAGACAGAAAATGTTAAGTGCTAAACCGTGCGAGACATGGCGACTGTGCAGTCGCATAGTCGCTAGACATAAAATTCTAAGTTCCAAACATCCAGCGACATAGATACAAGGTGGTCGCTAGGTCCCCAGATCTTACCATGGTTAGAAAATTCATTTAGAGACTTAGAGACTAAGTTAGTCTCCAAGCCTCCAGATAGACTTGAGGTTAAGAAAATGATCAAGAAATCTAGAGACTGCTTGGTCGCCAAGTCTCTAGATGAGTAGGAGTTAAAGGTGAGTTAAGAGACTAGTAAAAGACAACAAATCAGCATGTGCCAAGTGTCAAAATCTCATGGCTTCTAGGCTTAAAAGAGATAAAATTAATATTTCAAGGAATTTAAATATTGTGCAAAGTTTTAAAGGTTTAAATGTATAGTTTGGTGCAATGTTTTATTTTACAAAGTATTTGAAGATGCATTCCGGGAGATGTTGCAAACATAGAGGAAATTAGATTTTTGCAGAATGAAAGCAAATTTGGACAGAATGAAGATCAAATTATGAAGATCAATTTTGCATAGAAGAAACAAACAAATGCACATATATTTTATTGCAAGAATCAGATTTTCATAGGCTTTCCCAGAGGTTTTTGAACCAAGAATGAAATCAGATTTTCTCAGATGAATGAAATCAAATATTTTGTAGATAATAATTAGATTAGCCAGGGTTTTTCAAGGATAGATGAAAATCAGATTTTAAGATTAGATTTTGAGAAGATAAAATTTGATATGCATTCCTAAGGAGTTTAAAAGGACAAAATGAAGCCATATTTTTGAAGAAAAGTCACCGATGGAGATTTGTTTTCACAGGAGAACAAAAGAATAAATAAAAGATTAGATTTGAAAGAGGATAAGTGTGAATCAAACAAAGATATTAGGGTTCCTCTTCTTTTCTTATTTATTTCCCCCTTCTCCCTATTAGAGGGGTTCCTATTGCTGCTCTATTTTTGGGGGGCTCTGAGCTTGTTCAGTCTCCTCTAAAATTTCAGAGCAGGTCCCAAGTTGTAGAAATTTTACTGCAAGGCAGATTCTAAATTTTGTTTATTCTCTTGAGCTTCTTGTCTGGATGTATTGAAACAAAGAATATTAATGAAATACAGTGCAGTTCCTATTCTATATTGTTGTGTCTCTTTATATATTGTTTATGCTCTTGTATGTTTTTTTGTAAGGCATCTAAAACATACTGGTTATAAGGTAACTTGTCTAATTACTTGTGAGTTTCTTTCAAGGAAAGAACTAAGTTTCTCAATTAATTTCAGAGAGAAAAAAAAAATTCTAAAGGATTTGATGCAATGATATAGAAGTGATAAGATAGTTTGTAAGGCATTCAATCTAAGCTACATATAGTTTGTAAGGCATTCTATGGTATTTCCTAAATTTTTTTCTGTGCATTTATATTTTCATTGACTCTTTGCCCAAGGAATAGGCACTAGTCTAGGGTTTGATAAGTAGTGATTTCTTCATCCAATAACATCAATCAAATATACTTAAATTACTAAAAATACATAAGATGAATTCAAGTGGATTGTGTCAGCCAAAGACAATTCAATTTGTTGATTCCTTGAAGAGTCAATCACTAGGTTGCCCCTCCTTAAAAGGAAGAAGGATAAGAATCCTTATCATCCACTAAAATACTAAATTATTAGTAATCATTCAAAGGTAATACCGACCTAAATCTGTGGAGCTCAAAAAAGGAGGATCTTATTCAATCCTCATCAATTAGCCTTTCTCTTGCATAAAATAGGAGTTTGCATTCAAGTATATAAGTATATTGCCATATTAAGGTTGTACTGCAAGAAAAAATACTAAAAAATTGGCGACTCTACTGGGGAAATAAAAGGAAAGAAAGTTTAAGATGCTCAATTCCTTGCTTTGCTGAATCATCCCAGAGTTTGGTTATAGAGTCATTATTTTCAAAGAAATATTCCTCAAATTTTTGAAAAGAGTCAAGTTGTTTTGTCTATCATTGTGCAGTGTTTGAAAGTCCAAGTTCCTCAAAGAAATATTCATACAAACTCACATGTGGTGAGTGGCGACTCTGAGTTCTCTGATTTGTACCAGTGTGCATATTTGAAGAAAGACAACAAAGAAGGTGAACTTGGAGTGAAGAGGAAATATATTTTTGGGCTCTTATGAATGAGAACACAATCAAGAGGAATCATTAAAAAACTCTATATTGGAGATGTATGGAAGTTGCTGATTTGAAGAAGGTTAGAGTTGGGAAAGAGATCTCAGCTATTTAAATATTTTCCTCTACAAAGAGGTGGTGGATCTAAAAATTCTTGAAGGTGATTTGGAGGAGAATTTAAATCAAAAAGTTTGCAGCAACTTCATTATACTTCAGGTATTTTTATTTTCATTGGATAAGTGTTT
This sequence comes from Thuja plicata, assembly GCA_018584345.1. Classification (NCBI taxonomy): domain Eukaryota; kingdom Viridiplantae; phylum Streptophyta; class Pinopsida; order Cupressales; family Cupressaceae; genus Thuja; species Thuja plicata. Next base: position 456,928 of record MU226887.1, on the reverse strand, counting down.
TTCTCCATGAAAATTAGTTATGCATATGTTTCCCTATTAAGTGGTCAACACTAAGTAAGAGGGAAGAGAAAGAGGTAGTTTATAGTTATTTTGTCTGTCAAGATGTCACACCTATATTGGGGTATATTGTGTAATGCTATAAATTTTGAAGGTATCCTTGGATACCCAAATCCTATTTCACTAGTAGTAAGGGATTTTTTTCCTAAATTCACTGGCCAGGGTGAGAAATCAGCTAAGGAACATATAAAAAGGTTTGCTGATTTAATAGATGATCATGACATCACACATGAGGATGTACTAATGAAATTATTTGCAATATCTCTAGTAGATGATGCTAGGGATTGGTTTAAAGAGTTACCTCATGGTTCAATAGGATCTATGGCTGCACTTAAGGATTGTTTTGTTGAGCAGTATGGTAATGGGGAGGATAGTGATTATCATGACATGTTCAAATATGAAATCCCTTCATAAGAACTTGAAATTTTTGTTGGATGATATCATTTTTGGTTATTGACCATGTTGTTGATATTCATATTTTGTTACTGATATCAACATATTTTTCTATGGAGAAGACAGACTGGCTACTTAACTAGAATGAGTGTACAAACACTGTACAGATGATTCAAAATGATCAAAGTTGGATCTATGCAGAAGGATTTGTGGTGACCTTACTCCTAAGGTCGCTTGACTTTATGTTACATTATGTGGATGTTATAGTTCATTTGGTGAAGACTGGTTTTCTGGACTGCAACTGTGATTCTAGACAGAGCAGGTCTCTATGTTTCGGGTATATATTTCTAGTAGAGATATTTTAGAACTTGCAAGCTTACAGATGGATAGCCGACATATGTTAGAATAATGGGTTGAGTTTGATTTTTGATTGAATACTGATGATGTGAGTTGTGGCGTGTATTCTGGAGAAGACCTATTTCCTAGCCGACTTCAGACATGTAGCATGTGGAATTAATTGTGAGCATGAATTGCGGATCTGGAAGTATATGTAATGAATTATATGTTAGAGTAATCATTAGTTTGCTTATTAATTAAATCATGTTGATTTAATTAATTAAGTTATTACTCTTTAGTGCTTAAGCTTTCTCTTAGGTGCATTAATAATTAATTCTTTTATTAATTATTAATGTGCAACCTAGATTTTTTAGGCTTTAGGGTTTTGTTCACCTTTATAGGTTGAACCTTGTAATTCTTTTTGTTTAATTCAGATTATAATTTTGCTCACTTTTTAAGTAACTTCTGAGTTCTATTTTTTCCTCCTGCTTCTCTCTTGTAATAGGTTATTTGCATGCAGGTATTCTTGGAATTATGTGGATTTGTATTTCTCAAATCCTATATGGTATCAGAGCCACACTACTACTGCTTGGTCTGGGGTTTGTGAAGCTCTGATTTTAGGGAAAAAACCACAACTTTTCTAGGGTTTCTTCTTCATTCTGGAAGATACACTTTTTTTTGGAGCACTTTGAGCTAAAACAGACACCACCATCACGCTCAGAAGGCCTGGGAGAGTTAATTTTCATATAATTTTCACCATTTTTGGCTACAGTAGCCTCTGGGAAAAAATTTCTCTCTCCGGCTCAAATTTCGAGGTGAAAAATTTAAAAAAAAAATCAAAAAAATCAATTTTTAATTGATTTTTGTGTTAAAAGCTAACGCATGCAATGTTAAAAATCAACGCTTCTTTGTAAATGGGTGCCATCGTCAATTAACCGCTAGTGGTTAACCTCTAGCAGTTAACCTAACCACCAGGGTTTACTCTCAAACCTTCTTTGGGGCAGTTTTGAGCACTTTTGGTATTTTGGCCATATCTTGAGCATACGGTATCAGATTTTTGACTTCCTTATATCGTTAGAAAGCTCTTTTTGAGCTCTATCTCATCATGTAGGTTTTATTTTCTATTTTTTCATTTTTGATGTCTATTTGTCCAGTCAAACTTAGAACTTGTGTTTTTCACTCTCAGGGGCATATCTTTTGCGTCTGAAATCCATTTTGTGAAAACAAATAGGCATTGGAAAGGTGTTGTAGTGATATTTCTATATTTACTGTCTATTTCATCAGAAAATTTACCAAGTAAATTTCATTCAGATTTGTGTGTTTTTACACTTTTCTCAATTACTTGGACATTCTGGCACCTACATGGGTTCTGTTTGCATGGGATGGATAATATTAATTTGATCTAAATGCTGTAAGGTCAGATTTCTAAGTTTGTTTCATTTTGAAGAGTTATCATGGGTTTTTCTACTCACCCTTCAGTTGTTATTCTGGAACGGGGTAATTATGAGTTATGGGCAAATGGTATACTTACACATTGTAGGTGGCTTAATATATTGCCTTATTTGTATGATCTCATACCTAAACCAGCCACTTCAGAGGGAAAATTAGCATGGGATATTATTAGAGATCACATAGTAGAACTTATAGTGTCTATTGTTGATCATGACACTGTGTTGGCTATATCGGACATTGATTGTCCTCACCCACTTTGGACACGTCTTT